>WAAD01011238.1:1207-20065 GCA_013389945.1 Fregata magnificens | reverse complement strand
GTGCAGTTTTTTTGTTCCCCCTTCTTAAATATGTTATCCCAGAGGTGCTACCACCATCGCTGATGGGCTCGGCCTTGGCCAGCGGTGGGTCTGTCTTGGAGCTGGCTGGCATTGGCTCTATCAGACATGGGGGAGGCTTCTAGGAGCTTCTCACAGAAGCCCCCCCCTATGGCCCCCCCGCTACCAAAACTTTGCCACGCAAACCCAATACAGGCACGTGCCTGCCGGCAGCATTTTTCTCTTGGTCCCTGCCTGCCGGTGGCATCTTCCCTGCCTGTGCCTGCCTGCTGGCGGCATTATCCCTGCCGGCACCTGCCTGCCGGTGGCAGTTCCCCTGCCTGCCGGCAGCATTTCCCTGCTGGTGCCTGCCTGCCGGTGGCAGTTCCTCGGTGTGCCCCTGCCTGCTGGTGGCATTTCCCCTGCCGGCCCCTGCCAGGACCCCTCTAATCCCTGGGAGGTTGCCTCTTGTTCTGTCAGAACCTTTGCTGAAGCCATCTTTGTGCTCCACTGCAGTCTGTTTTGCTGTCTTATAGCATGCTTCTGTTTGGTATCCGGTACCCCAAAGCTGTCTGTCGTCGGCTCAGATCTCCTCTTGAGTTTTTCAGGGAAGGCGATAGCCTTCATCTGTTTTCACCGACGCATCTCCCTGGGTCTTTTTTGTTGTGCTTTGCAATTTATTTTTGTTCTAGCTGCTTAGGTGTTAATTCGGCTGCTTCATACAGCTTCTGATACATTTCTTGTATTTCCGTGGTTTTTTCGTGTTTTCTGTCCTTTGGGACTCATCTAGTTCTGTTAAGGGAGTCAGTCGGAGAGACCATCGAGGTGACTCTGAATTGTCGGTGATTTACAGTAAATAATTTACTTTGCAACCAGAGATATTTTTGAGAAGGGATTCTTGTGGGATCTAATTCTGCTTTGTCATTCAGTCCTATCCAGAACGTAGTTTGATAGAAGGTAGGTAGTATGCATGGTCTTGCTAGAAATGAAGTGTAACCCCATAGCATTTTAGGTTTTTTAATAGGAAACTAAAACACATCATTTTTTATAATAATACTGTTATTGCATTTAATGAGCTGCTTTCCTACGTGGCTTAGTACAACATCTATTTTTTTCTATCTACACCCTAGAAAAATTAATTCTCTACACAGTCACGCTGCTGATGCAATGGATGGAGTTGTAGCAAAAGAGCAGGTAGTGTCATTTCCAACAAGGGTTGTGATCTCTGTTGCATGCTTTGCATGCTGCAACCTTAATGTGGATGAGAGACTGCCTCCACCAGTGTTGATGCCTTCTGGCAGTTTACCCCGCCCCTTTCCCAGGGGATTGTGGGAAGGTGGTGGGCGGGGCCCAGAGTAGATGAGCCATGCTCAGGGAGCTCATTCTGCTCTGGGGCTTTTCTGGCATTGGTGCTCTGCTGGTCCTTCTGTTGATTGTGGCTTTTGGGCTGTCTAAGCTCTTTGGGTAGGGGTGTTTTGATATTTAGAGAAGCAGAGGTGTCTGTTTGTGGTAAGGGCTTCAGGACCAGTCAAGGTTCAGCATCACCTATACCAGAAAGTGCACTTGTATACAGGTTTTTTTTTTTTTTCCCCCCCCAGGTCAGTAATTTTGTATTGGGTGTTCAGGGGTGGCAAGATGGTTTAATAGTATGGTTTTGGTATTGTTTTTATTCTAAGTGCATTGTATTTTCCTGGAATTCCTTAATGAAGATGGAGGTGGGGTGCTGGTTAACAGCCGGCTGACTGNGACAAGAGGAAAGTTGTGTCAGGGGAGTTTTAGATTGGATATTAGGAAAAATTTCTTTACCAAAAAAGTGGTTAGGCATTGGAAGAGGCTGCCCAGAGAGGTGGTGGAGTCACCATCCCTGGAGGCATTCAAAAAAGGTGTAGACGTGGCACTCCAGGGCCTGGTTTAGGAGTCATGGTGGTGTTGGGTTGACGGTTGGACTTGATGACCTTAGAGGTCTTTTCCAACCTTAATGATTCTCTGAACCTTGGGGTTTTTCCACCAGTTTTGCTGTATACTGTGGAAGTTGTTGACATCATCTCTTAATAGGACTAATGGTGAGATGATCTATCAGGGGTTAGGGTGAGCATCTTGTGTGCATCTATATGTGGAGTTTTAGTATTTCTCAAGAAAGCAGCAGGGATGTAAGGCATAGTGTCTTTCAGGGTATGGAACAGCTCATCGCCTTTCCTGATTGCTCACAGAGTACCATGTTGTCCCTAGAACCTTTGCAGCTTGCGGCAAGCCCCTCATAAATTATAAGTGTCAGGATTTCACTTCTTTTGTGGGCCCAAAATAAGCCCACACTCTGTGAGTCCAGAGTCTGTGGGAAAACAGAAGATAGGAGGTGCTCGCAGAATGCTAGGCACACCTCGGAAGAGCAACTCCTGAGGAGCAGCTGACTCAGGGGGTTCAGGGGTGCAAATACAGGGCAGGAGCTGTTGGGAAGGAGTGGGGTTCCTTCCCTGACAGTTCAGGAGAAGGGATTTCTAAAGTTTTGGGACTGCGGGATGGTTGGGAAAGGGAAGTGGGTTCATCAGCCTTTCTCGGATGGGTTTTGCAGTTGGGTTTGGGTGTTGATGATGTCTGTTCTGTTTTAGTCTCTCTGCAGCTGATGGGACGTCATGACAAAGTCGCGGGATATGCAGCGTAAAGTGTCCAGGCCTCTGCATCTCAACACGCAGTGCTGAATGTCAGACAAGCCTCATCTCAGAATTTATTAGGTACATTAAAATATACCCTCCAGAACTCTGAGGTCTCTGTGCCTCTTAGTTAATTCCCTGACTTAATTTTTGCATCCATCCCTTCACTCTCCATTCAGATGTCAGTCATTGTTACGTAGAGGCATTGACTAGGCACTTATTTCCAACACAAGCTTGTGTCACTGTCTTCCCTGCAATTTTTTGGAGAAGGTGATGTGTATCATTTGTGCTCGTAACAATCTCCAGCCAGGGTTCTGTCTTTTATTGCAGTCCCAGGTATGCAAGCTCTTTCTATTATTCCATTTTTGCCTTTTTCCCTAAGTGTCTGCTGAGGTTTGCTCTAGTATCAGTCATGCCAGTTATGTTCTCTTGTTCTTGTTTATCTATTGTGCTTTTAGCACCAGTTTCTGTAGTCGTAAGGTGTCCATTTTAGATCTTTGAGTCACCGTGTCATGCTATTGTGGTTTTTTCCATTGGCCGACTGCTGCTGTAATTCCCTAAGGGGCTTTGTAGGTAATCGGGCTCAAGGGTCTCAAGATGCTTTTGTGGCAGACCTCTCGTCCTCACAGCTTCATCTGTCAGGCAGTCTTAGTTGCTGCATGGTACAATGTCCTGTCTTTTTGAGCTTCCTAGGTTCTTATATTTTCTGGGTTTCGGTTAGAAATTTTTTTTTTGCAGGATTTCCTTTGTTTATTCCTGCAGGTAAAGTCAGGTCTTTTGACACCGAGGTCCCTGTGGCTCTTTCCTCCCCCCCCTCCGCCCCCAGATATCCCTATCAGCCTTTTCCCATGACGGGAGCGGCAGAGAAGGAAGCTGACCCTGAGGAAGCCCCGTACGTGGGTCGATAGTGTGAGTATATATTATGTGGGTGCACCAATCCCTTTCAGAGTGTGTCAGAGGGTAAAGATTTTGTTCTGTTTGCTGTAATGTTGTTCTGGTTTGTGTATTTCTCGAAGATGTGAGTTTTGTGGGGGAGGAATGTAGCTATCTGACTGGTTTTGGGATAAGGTGGGGTATACATGTTTTTACATCATATCTTATTTGCCAGATGTTTTGAACTGATTGTATCTGATTTTCCTAGCAACTCACAAAGGGGTTTGGGGCACCCCCATGGCGGGTGCTGTTGCCAAAAGGCAAGGCAGGGTCATAGCAGAGTTTTCCATTTACAGGGATGGGCTCAGCCGTCTCCTGCACAAACTTCTCTTATGTAGTGATCAGGATGGTAGCTTTCTTTCAATTTCTTGAACAAGAGGATGATGCATAATAATTTTCTCTTCCTTTGGCAGTATAGGCACCCAAGGGCCAGCCTGCATTCAAGGAACAGCACGAGGATATCAGTCTCGACTATCAGCAGAGGAAGGAAGCTTCTTTTGGAGGCCAAGGTGATGAAGTAGAGTCCTTATCTGTTCTGTTTGATCTTCATCCCAGGGCAGGGAGGGGCCAGGACATGGAAAACATGGTCCCAGACAGGGGAGCTGTCTGTTACATGGGAGGCTGTGAAAGAGATCACGGACACCACTGGACAGGCATTAGAACCCAGTGCTTGGGTTGGACCGACCTGGCAGAACTGTCCTGCCATCTGAAGTAATGCATACTTCTGTACTGAGATTTTAATAGCTTGATCTGCATCACCTTTGGCTTTTCCTCATCGAGCTCATAGTTTGGGAAGAGGCATCTCTCATGAAGCATTTGGGTCTGAGGGGTCTCTATGAGATTTTGTGACCATCAAGTCATATTCAGCATCTGTCTGCACTCAGGTTTCCTGCACCTACTATGCAGTTTTTGCTTAAGGCTTTATAGTGCAGTGTTATCTAATAGTAGCATTCTGTATGCAAACAGCGTCTGGCAGGCCAGTCTCCTGTCCCATATGTGTCAGCACTCTCATTCAAGCATGCTGTCTACTGAGGGGTTCTCCATGCTGTGGTTCACAGAGTCATTTAGGAGTTTCTTTATCCATAAAGGAAGAGTCTGTTGTCCCACCAGCCACGGTCAATTGCTACCCATACCTCTTTTGGTGTTTGGCCTATCAGTCTCTGCCTATATTTGAGTCATCTGGCAGTAACTGTAATTTTTGTGTGTCGCTGGGTGGTTTGACTTGTTATTGCAGTTTAAGTAATAGGTCTAGGCTAAGCAGGACAGTTGAGCAAGGCACGACAGCAAAGGTGAGCGGATGGCGTCGTGGGCTGTGATGGGGGGGGCGGGGGGAAGGTTGATCATTTGGGCTTTGTGCTTTTGAGGTCTCTGTGTTGCCTGAGTATCTAAAAGTAAGTCAAAGGGATTTGTTAGTCTGTTTTGCATGGTGGGCTCTCTGTTTTGGAACATCTCTTATGCCCGGCCCACCTCAGAAAAATGCAAAGGTTATGGTTCCCGAGTCATCGGAGACGGACCAACTATACGAGTGGGTGCCTGACATGGCCACTGACCCCAGAGGCGTGGCACAGGAGGCGAGCAGAGCCATGTTAGCCTGCTGGGGGAAAGGATGAGTCTGGGATGTGGCTATTGGGGTAGGGGCAAGAAGAGGGAAGGGTGTATACTTCTTAAGGGTATTACTGTTCGTCTTTTTCTTGAACTCACTGATGGTCCTGACTCAGCATGGCAGGTTGGAGTGCAAAGCACAGATCAACAAGGTTAGTGGAGCAAAGAAGTCAGAATGGGGAAGGTTCACTGTTTGTTAGGGTATTTGTCAGCAGCCAGTTGACTTTGTTTTATTGTTGCTGCAGATGCACGGCAGGGAGCCAGACACCGAAGGGAGGAGGTGAACAGAGCATCATAAGAAGGTAGGTTAGCACATGACAATGGAGGGGAACGTGCCACTGTTAGCACCTATGTGACTAGTAAATGCTCTGTTTTGAAAGTGTAAAGTGACTCACAAAACTACATGCAAAGCAGGATGTGTGTCCTGAGCTTGTTGGGCAAGATGAACACCAAACCATAGCAGTGGTTATTTTTGAGGTGTAGAATTGTACGTGAGTGGGAAACTGCTTCCAGGCACAACGGTTGCTTGGAATCTCTGGTTTTCTAGGTGCCACAGGTGATGCTGGCTACAACATCCAGCATTAGACCGGGAGCAAGCGGAACACCACGGCGCTTCCAAGGAGGTTGTCATTGCGCAACAGGTCAGCATTGACTGGTGTGATGCTGACTGACGGCACTCCATGTTTGCAGATGATGAAGAGGATCCGGGTGATTGCAGCAACATCCTAGGTAGCCCATGTGGCCTTTGTAAAGGACGGTTTCTGACCCCTAGCCCTCTGAAAGGCAAGTTGAGGGGCCGATGCTATCTTTGTGCAGGTGGCTAGTTGGGTGGGGGAAGCGCAGGTGCGGCAGGCAGGGATTTTAAAATCAGTGTAGCAGACTGATCAGAGATCGGACGCGTTTGGGCAGAGAGAGGGCATGGGGTCCTTTCCACAAGACATGAGCGTCTGCGGGTGGGGCAGTTCCAACCTGTGTCTGTGTTATTGTGTAGTTTTTGTAGTCTGTCTTCTGTGTCCCATACCATCCCTTACTCAGGTCTTGTTGTCTCTAGTGTTCTCTGCCTGGTGGGAACATCAGTAGCAGTACTGAGGGCCTCGCAAGCCTCGGCTCATCAGCATATTGCTAACTGAGTGCTTCCTTTCTCGCATTATAAGTCTAACACACAGATTTGTCTTGTGTATCTTGCATATCAGAAGTTTACACGTGGTCATCTTTTTGTGGTAGTGATTAAGGCAGCTTCAGCATTGCAGCTCAAAAGCAGTCTGTTTTCCCAGAGCCGTTTTCCGGGACTTCTTCCCTGCATGTTAACATTCTTATGCCTTTAAGCCTGGCTTCTCGTGCATCCATCATCCCAGTTGTGGATGTATTGTTTTATCACAGGCGATGGCGTTCGACTTTTTTGGGGCTGCTGTAGATTCTTCCTCATGGCCCCGTCAATCTTCTTGCCCAACAGCATCTCTGGGCTGGGAGTCATTCTTCTTTCTGAGAGTTTTCTTAGGTCTCTGGGTCACGTCGTTTGTAGTGTTTGTGTGCAGTGTTGTTCTGTGCATGTGTGTGTCTGGCTTGGAGCTGCTCCACCTGGGGGCATAGCAATGGTAGAGTCAGGGAAAGAATAGCAATAAGAGTGTATGGTTAATGTTAGTATGCCTAGACTGTTTTGGCAAAGGCCGTACAGCCCATCTCTGGGGAAGTAGCCATCATCAGCAGGCAAGGACAGTAATTTCCATAGCATTTTGCAGGCACCAAGGGGATGACTGAAGCTGCCTGGGAGAGGCAGCTAGAGTGCTAGCTGAGCAGGCTGAATGTCAAAGGTGTTAAAGCCTGTACGTGCAGGGCTTAATGTCTGATTTATATATTTGTTTTAATGGCAGGCTGTAGTTGGGCTCTAGATGGTATTCCTAAATGGGAACAAGACCTCTGGAATTGTTAAGCTATTGCTCTGCATCCAGGTGACTTGTTTGATATTGTTTTTGCAGATGCAGGGCAACAGAGGAGAGGTGAGTGGAGCGCTGTAAGAAGGTGGGTCGGTATGTAGTATTAGAGGGAAGATGTGACTGATGGCTTTTTTTTTTTTTTTTTTTTTTTTTTTTTTTTTTTTTTTTTTTTTTTAATTTGAAGGTGCAAAGCGATGAGCAAAGTGGGATATGGGTACCGGAGCTGACTCGGGCAAGGTGAGCGGTGACTGGTGGGGTGAAGTAGCAGTTGTGAAGTAGCAGTTGTTTTTCAGATGTTGTATTACTGGTGCAGTTATAAGCAACCCATGCTTATGGCCTTACAGGTGGTGCGCAAGCCTCAGCGTGGCAACCTGAACTGACAGAGGCCGGGCGGGCAAGCAGTTGAGGTAAGGGAGTGTGAGACTGGGATTAGTGCGGACAGGCTGCGGTTTTGGGCAGTATCTCAACATGTGCCTCTTTGCTTGGGCTTTTGCAGGTGCTGCACCCAGGCTCTGAGGGGTGATGCCATGTGCCGACAAGCGGTCTGAGAAGGTGAGGTGGCTGTGGGCCAGGTTGGTGTCTAATAGCAAAGTATTAGATGGCAAGTCAGTTGAAGTGTTCATGTTTGGTTTTGCAGGGTCTGTGCAGGCTGCCTTTGGAATTGGATGAGCGTTTTGAGGTGAGCTGGGTCATAGAGAGGAGGAGCATGGGGCTGGTGATTCCTTGCAATTACAATGGTAATTTTGTGTCTCTTGGTATCCTAGGTGCCACAAGTGACAACAACTGCAGCATCCAACTCTGGAATTGGCACGGAGCAGGTGAGCAGAACGCCATGATGTGTCTGAGGTGGGGGATGTTGTGGGAAGGGTCCATATTGACTGACATGATGGTGCCTGACAGCACTGCTGTGTGTGGATTGTGGGGTTTGGTTTTCTTCAGATGAAGAAGAGGCACCTGGTGACTGCAGGATGAATCCAGTGGGCTGACTGGTTTTTCTTGTTGAGGGTGGATTCAGACTCCTGGCCCTCTGAAAGCTAAGTTGAGGCACCAGTGCTGGAGAGGGGTCGGGGGAGGGAGGGACAAGGATGGCAATTGGAGGAAGGGGTTTTAAAGATAGTGTAGGGGAGAGGGCTGTCCAGGAACAGTCCCCCTCGGGAAGGTAAAGGGAGCAGGTTACTCTTGAGCATGGCGCTAGTGTGTGCCAGGCAGGGCAGTTCCAGCCTGTGTCTGTTGTTGTGTAGTTTGTGTGGTCTGTCTTCTGTGTCTGAGACCTTCCTTGGGTCTCAATGTCCTCTTTGCGCTCACGGAGCATGGCATGTGCCTCGGACACCATCCCTTGGGTCTCAAGCACCTGTACTCGTGAGCACAGTGCCAATTGGGCGCTTCTTTTCTTGCATTACAAGCTTAAAATGTGGCTTGGTCTCGTGTCTCGGAAGTTTCCAGTCAGTCCTCTTCTGCGGTGTCATTCCCGGCTGTGTGAGCAGCTCTGCTCTCTAGCAGGCCATTTTCACGGACTGGGATTTCTTCCCTGCACCCTTAAGTTCTTAGGTCTTGAAGCCGGGCTTCTTGCGCATACATGCTTTCCATTTTTAGAGTAACTTCTTGTCATGGGCTGTGATGCTCTGGTCTTTTTCTGGGGTTGCCATAGGGCCTCCTCATGTCACCGTCCCGGTCCCGCAGGTCTTCTTGCCCGACGGCATCTTCAGTCCGGGTGTCGTTCTTCTTGCCGAGAGTTTTCTTTCCTCTTTGAGGCACGTTGTTTGTAGCGGTCTGTGCTTCTGTGTGTGTGTGGCTCAGAGCCACCCTGCCCAAGGGTGTGGAGTCAGGGCTATGTGGCATAGGGATGAGAGTCTATAGTTAATCTGTTGATGTGCCTAGAGTATTGAGGCAAAGGTGGTGCTGTCATCTTGGATCGAGTAGCCATCAGCAGGTTGTGTGGACAGCTCTTTCAATAGTGTCTTATGGGGTTGAGCAGTGCAATGTGGGAGGGGCTGTTCAGGGGTAGGGAAGCAGATTCCATCTTAAAGGTGTTAAAGCTTGTATGTGTGGGCTTAAAGGTTTTTTGGGGGGTTTTGAGGGTTTTTTTGGTTTTGTTTTTGGGGTTTTTTTGAATGGCAGGGTGTAGTTGGGTCTAGATGGTATTCCTAAGTGGAAACAAGACCTCTGGAATTGTTAAGCTCTTGCTCTGCATCCAGGTGACTTGTTCAATATTAGTTTTCTTCAGATGCAAAAGAACAAGCCATGTGGCAAAGAGTGAGCACTGTAAGAAGGTCGTTGCGAGTCTGCTCTCCGTAATCTTTGAGAAGTTGTGGAGATTGGGGGATGTTCCAGAAGCCTGGAAGAAGGCTAATGTCACCCCCATCTACAAGAAGGGCTTAAAGGAGGATCCAGGAAGTTAGAGGCCCATCAGTCATACTTCAGTCCCTGGGAAAGCTGTGGAACAACTCCTCTTGGGGGCTATCACAAGTCAAAGGAAGCACATGGTTGGGAAAAGCCAGCATGGATTCAGGTAGGGCAAATTGTGCTTGACAAACCTGATCACCTTCTGTGACAAAGTAACCTGCTTGGTTGATGTGGGGGGAGCGGTGGACATTGTCTAGCTGGATTTCTCCAAGGCTTTCGATACGGTTTCCATAGCCACCTCCTAGAGAACCTGATGCGTTACGATTTAGACAAGTGGTGTGTGTGGTGGGTGGGGAACTGGCTGACAGGCCGCACCCAGAGGGTGGTGGTAAATAGCTCCTTTTCAAAGGGGCAATCTGTCACAAGTAGGGTCCCCCAGGGATCGATATTGGGCCCAACACTGTTTAGTATCTTCAAAAGTGACCTGGATGATGGGATGAAGTGTACTCTGATCAAGTTTGACAATGCTACCAAACTGAGTGGGGAAGTGGACATTTTGTAGGGGAGAGCCACTGTGCAGGAAGACCTGGATAGGCTGGAAGAGTGGGCTAACAAGAACCTTATGAAGTTCAACAAAGGCAAAGGTAAGGTCTTGCACCTGGGAAAACATAATCCAGGAGTGCAGCACAGGCCAGGATCTACCTGGCTGGGGAGCAGCTGTGGAAAGGGATCCGGGGATCCTAGTAGAGAATAAGCTCAATATGAGCAAACAGTGTGCCACTGGTGCAGCAAAGAAAGCAAACAGGACGTTGGGTTGCATCAACAAGGGCATCAGTAGAGATAAAGAAGTGGTCGTGCCACTGCAGTCAGTGCTTGTCAGGCCACACCTGGAATACTGTGTTCAGTTTTGGTCCCTGCTATAGAAAAAAGATGTGATCAGGCTGTGCAGGGTCCAGAGAAGGGCCACAAAGATGATCAAAGGACTGGGAAGCCTGACATATGAGGAAAGGCAGAGAGAACTGGGTTTGTTCAGCCTTCAGAAAAGAAGGCTTAGGGGAGTCCTTATCACTATGTTTCAGTAATTAAAGGGTGGCTACGAAGAAGATGGAGATTGCCTTTTTACACGGAGTCACATGGAAAAGATGAGGGGTAATGTTACCCTGGGGACATTCTGGCTGGACACAAGAGTAAGATTTGTCACAGTGAGAACAATCAGCCATTGGAATAATCTCACCAAGGAAGTGGTGGAGTCCCCAACACTGGACACTTANATATGAGGAAAGGCAGAGAGAACTGGGTTTGTTCAGCCTTCAGAAAAGAAGGCTTAGGGGAGTCCTTATCACTATGTTTCAGTAATTAAAGGGTGGCTACGAAGAAGATGGAGATTGCCTTTTTACACGGAGTCACATGGAAAAGATGAGGGGTAATGTTACCCTGGGGACATTCTGGCTGGACACAAGAGTAAGATTTGTCACAGTGAGAACAATCAGCCATTGGAATAATCTCACCAAGGAAGTGGTGGAGTCCCCAACACTGGACACTTATAAGATTCAGCTGGACAGAGTGCTGGGTCATCTTGTCTAGACTGTCTTTTTGTCTAGAAAGGTTGATCAAGGACCTTTCTTGCTCCTCAAGGAAGGACCAAATCCTTGAGGTCCCTTTGAACCAGGTATTCTATGGTTAGGATGGGTCAGCCTGTGGTGGTGGAGGGAAGATGAGTCTTGTGGCTATATGACTGCGTAATGTTTTTTGGGGGTTTTTTGAAAGTGTGAAGCACTGAGCAAAGCGGAGCTGACTCGGGCAAGGTGAGCTATGATTAGTGGGCTGAAGTAGCAGTTATTTTTCAGGTGTTGTGTTGTTGGTGAAGTTATAAACATGGCCTGTTGTGAGAGTTTTACAGGTGGTATGCAAGCTTCAATGTGGCAGCCCCAAATGATGGAGGCTGGGTGCGCAAGCAGCCGAGGTAAAGGAGTGGGAGATGGGAATTCCCAACGGCAGGCTGTGGTTTCAGGGGCAGTACCTCAGCGTATGCCTTTTGCTTTGGTTTTTCCATGTGCCGCAGGCAGCCGCAGAGGGGCCTAGCTGCCCACTGAGGAGTGGTCCAAGAAGGTGAGGTGGTTGTCGGCTGGGTCACCATTTAATACCAAAGTATTACATGGCATCTGGTGGGGTGTGTGCGTGGGGTGTGGTGGTTTGTTTTGGGGTTTTGTTTTTTTGAGAATGGCTTGAGATCCCCAGCCCTCTGAAAGCGAAGTTGAGACACCAGGGCTGGGGAGGGAACAAGGTTGGAAATTGCAGGGAGGGGTTATAAAGTTATTGTAGGAGAGAAGACTGCCTGGGAACAGTCACCTTTGGGCAGGTAAAGGGAGCAGGTCACTCTTCAGCACGATGCTAGTGTGTGCTGGGTAGGGCAGTTCCAGCCTGTGTCTGGGTTGTTTTGTACTTTCTGTAGTCTCTCTTTTTGTCTCTTACACCATAGCTTTCTCAGGTCTTGATGCCTCCATAGCTCTTTGTGATCAGTAGGCACCTCAGTAGCTGTCTGGAGGGTTTTAAATGCATTGCTTCATTAGCATGGCACCTGTTGAGCCCTTCTTCTCTTGCCATTGTAACTTAAAGAATGGACATGTCTAGCAAGTGTTGCATCATAGATGTTTCTGAGGGGTCATCTTTTGTGGTGGCAAGCCAGGTGATGCGTGCAGTTCTGCTCTTGAGAGTGCTGTTTCAGTTCTTTAGGGGTTTCATCACTGTGTTCTTAATGGTCTTAAAGCCTGGCTTTTCATGCATGCATTGTCCTGATTTTGACGGTAGTCTTCTCTCATGGGCCATGGCAGTTGCCTCTCTTTCCTGGGGATGCTATAAAGCATTTGCTTTGTCATGGCACCATAGGGCTTTTGTGCAGGAGGCATCTTCCCTATGGGAGTCATTCTCAGTTGCGGTGTTCTCACGTCTCACAGTTATGTTGCTTGTGGTGTCCGTGTGTCAGGTCGGAGCTGCCCTGTCCAGGAGTGTAGCAATATTGAAGACAGCCGTAGCGTAGCTTTATGGTGATATGGTTAAATGTTGATGTGTCCAGAATCTTTAGGCAAATACTGCACTGTCCATCTCTGGGCAAGTAGCCGTAGACAGCTGCCACAGTTACTTCAATTGTGTTTTGTGGCTGCTAGAGGTTGGAGCCTGGCCTTTTGGGAGTGGAAGTTTGTGGTTGAAGAAGTAGTAGTTGAGTGGGTTGAATCTTGAATTTGCCTTAGCTTGTGTATGTGGGGCTCACTACCTGGGGTTTGTGTGTAGTTTGGTGGGGTTTTTTTTCCCCAGCTGTAGTTAGAAGGCATGTGCAAAACCAAGACAGACCTTTGGTCTGGTCAAGCTATTGGTCAGCATCCAGGTGACTTGCTTTACATAGTTTGATTAGGATGGCCCGTTTGGGTGCAGGTTGTCTGGGCTGGTTTTTTGGATAGCCAGTAGGTACTGGCAAGCAGGGTGTAGAGTCACTTTTATTGTGTCCTGCGTGTGCCCCAGGGTGATTTGGATCCCTGGAGAAAATACTCCAGTGAGTCTTGCCAGAGCGTACAAATCAAAGGGAAGAAGGAGCAGGACCAGCACCTGTAGCAAAGCATCTTCCTTGGCTTGCTGTTAAGGCTGATACTTTGGAATCGTATGGAGCAGCAACGTTGTTTTGAGGTATATGGTGAGACAGTTCCAGGGATGCCTCTTGAACTGGGGCCATATGCCATGGTGGCAGGTGGGTGGTGAAACAATTGTGTTTTGAGTGGAATGAATGGTTGTTGAGGGAGCGTTAGTTTCTGAATGTGCCTAACCTTGTATGTGTGAAGTATTTTATTGCAGGTTGTATTTAATGTTAAGAGTAATTTATTAAAAAAAATATAATTTAAAAAAAAAAACAAACAGCTGGAGGCTTGATTTTTTTTTTTTTCCCCCCTGCCCTGGCAGGGTTTTTTTTCTTTTCCCTGGTCCCAGCCACTCTGCGAGGCAATGTTCATTGCCAATGTTTGGGCAGAGGTCAGGCTTAGGCTGGGGTTTTTGCAGGCAGGATGATTTTTTTGAGGCACTTGGGAACTGTGTTCCCGGGGAGCCCTGCAGACACAGGGTGATGGCCTGTTGTAGGAGGCTGGTGGCAGAATGGGTTGGCTGACAGTGAGGGGTGGTTTGCGTGGTAGCTGAATGAGTGGTGTGTTTTGAATGTATCTAGCTGTGTATGGTTGTGTGGTGGGTTTTTTATGTTTCTTTGCAGGTTGTGTGTGGAGTTGAGATTTTTATTGTCTCTTCAAACATTTGGAGGAAAAAAAAAAACCACCCAGCTGGGGCATTTTTTTTTTTTCTTTCCCCTGGCAAGTGTGGTGTGGTTTGGTTTTTTTCCTGGTCCCAGCTGATCTGTGAGGTGATGTTCACTACCTGTGTTTGGGCAGTTGCAGGGAGAGTGGTGGTGGGGTTTTCTTGGGGTTTTTTTTTATGTCCCTGGGAATGCCGTTCCTGGGGAGTGCTGTCCTGGAATGTGGCATTTGCCTGTTATTGCAGGGGAGGTGCGTTGTGTAGGGAATGGTCATGGGAAGATGATTGAGGATCTTGCAGTTGAAGGGTGTGGGGAGTTGGAGCAGGTTCCCAGTCTTGAAGAGGACCCACTTGTGAAGCAGCTGGGCTGAACTTCATTGTCTGTTGGTAGGGCTGTAAAGTCTTTTGAGGGGCTTTGTAGTTTCTGATGAAATGATGTTTTTTGATTTTTATCTTTTCTGTGCAGGTGTAGAAGCAGAGGGCCTGTTGAGATGAGCGGAGCTCTGTCACTTTCTGCCTGGGGATACAAATTGTAGAGACTGTGTCACCTGGAAGAGGTGCTTTATAGATGTAAAGCAATGGACCGAGTACCTACTGGGAGTGAGAAACGTGGAAAAGAGTACTGAGTAGAGGAGCACAGCCACTAAGTAGTTGCAATGCCTCGTAAGGTAATGATGAATTTTTAGAGGTCAAACGTATTCATAAAAATAATGAGTAAAAATTGAATAAACTTAATCATAGCGAGTATTTGATCAACTAGAGAGTAAGTTAGTTTTATCATTGTAGTGAAAGTACATTGTAGAATTGAAATGTGAAAAATTATATTGGAAAACTTATTGGAGTCAGCAATGGACCAATTTATGCATGAAAAGTGGTTAAAAAAAATATAGGCAATATTGTGTACCTGTCATAATTGTGGTAGTAACTGAAATGGCTAATGAAAATACAAAGCTAAGCGGGTGTCTTTAATACCCATGGGCAAAGATAGCTGTTTGGAGAAAAAAAAATGTTAAAGGCATTGACAGCTGTCACTTGGGGACTATCACAGCACTAAATTTTGTAAATGATAATTTAAATTAGAATTAGGTATCGGAGAGTTGTCAGTCCCTATAGGTAAATGTAGCCATTGACAGGTTAAAAGAAAGCATGTGCATTAGTGGTTCCTAAGTAGGTTTAAAGTATCTGGAGTTGTGCAAAGGTTTTGATATTTAATAACTTTGAGGAGTTCTAAAGCAATGTCAAATACTACCTGGGCATAATGGATGCCCAATCAAAATGCTGATGTTGTTAAGAGAACAGTGGGCATAAATTGTTACTTGAGTAGTATTGTAAGGAAAATATTAAAATAGGCAGACAAGATGGAATGGCAATATTGCCATGTTTAAATCTTAATTGCATTGAGAGCTAATTATGGTAGTTAAACTAGCCCATATTAGAGTTCTAAGGTATGTTTAAAAAAAATTGATTTTATTAAAGTTTTGTTTGATGTGTTTTGGCTCCTGTGTCATCTTTTTGTCTGTGTTTGGTCTTTGGGGTCTTTTGTCTTTGGGGGGTGTTTTTGTGTGTGTTCCTTTGAATTTTTTTTTGTTTTCTGTGTCTGATGTCTTTGTGTCTCTCTGATTTTTTGGTGGTGGTGGTGTGTCTACCTTTTTGGTTTTGTTTCTGGTGCTGTGCCTGTCTTTTTTTTTTTTAATAAAAACTTTTAAAAAAAATAGCAGGAGTAGAAAATGGCATGCTTCCTGGGAGTAAATGTTTACAAATAACTTCATAATAAAAAGAAATTATTAAAAAAATTTACTCCTAGGGAATGTACAGAGTAATTAGCATTCCACTCAAGAGTAATCCCCGATTAGAATAATCATCGCCACAACTTACTCTAAGCATTCATTACTCTCACAATACTAATTACCTTCTCATTACACAAATTGATCAACTATACGTCTGTGACGGGGAAAAACTTATCAACATGCAGCGCACAAACAGTTAAAAATTAAATCCCCCCTTTCAAGGGGAAAAAAACCAGGAAAAGCCGCCTCCACCGCCGTTGGAGGACTTCTGGACCATGGAGACTAACCTCCGGATCCTAGAGTACCAATCCGCTGGTCAGCCTCTATGGTCCGGAAGACCTCCAAGCCGCCATGTTACCGAGAAACCAGGAAAGGCAGCCTCCGCCGCCGTTGGAGGACTTCCGGACCATAGAGAAAGACTACCGCTTTGTTACTCTGTGATCCGGAAGTTGGTCTCTATCGTCCGGAAGTCCTCCAAAAGTACCGGAAGTCGCGAGAAATCGGTCCGAAATGCCCTTCCATGACCTCAAACCCTGCCAGCGAACCGGAAGTGCCTAGCTTGAAGTCGGAAGTGGCGTGTATTGAACGAGAACTCATTACCAATACCTGGAAGTCGCAGGTGCAAACCGGAAACACATGCCAAAACACCGGAAGTGGCCCCAATATAACCGCAACTGACCAAAAAAGAGCAAACAATTGGGGTTATAGCACTTACACTTAGGGCTGGAACTTTGGCCCGTTAGGGGTTACAGCTTAGGGTTCACAGTTAGTGCCATTAGGGCCAGGGACACCAGGGTTACAGTTACTAGGGCCTAGGGTTAGGGCCTAGGTTAGGGTTAGGGCCCAGGGTTAGGGTTGCGGTTAGTAACCACAGTAACACAGAGAATCAAATTGCAGTATATTTTCAACCTTATTGAGGTAAATTTAAAACAATTGAAAAGTATTACAGTCTTGAAGTCTTTAATGAAAATTCTTTCTCCCTTAAGCTTCTTAGATGATACTTTCACAATCTTCAGTTGTCTTGTCAATAACAAAAGAGTTAAAACTCGCAGCTTGTGCCCATACCTGCATTCTTGGGAAGAACAAGCTGCCTACGCCCCAAGTAGTAAATAATGCTTAGGCCAGATAAGAAAGTCTTAGCAATGACTGCCTCATTAACAAGAACCTTCTAAAAGAATATAATTCAGTAAAACTTCAAGGACTAACAGTGGAAACCTCCTGCTACAGAGAAGGCTGTGAAGATAAGGGAAGGCCACAAATCGGTCAGCAGTGATAAAAGGGAACTTCTTGGCCCAGAAGGCGCTGAAGCACAGAAACTGGGGGAAAGGTAATTCTGGCAGGGGGAGATCACGACCACCAACTCAATTGAAGGATGAAAAGAACTACCCCCCCACTCTTCGTAAGCATGCGCAGTGAACTAAAATCACACTGTAACTTGAAAACCGAAGCGAGAGAAATACAGGCCAATGGGAGAACAGGCTGCTTAGTNAGATAGGCAAGGAGTGAAAAGCATTATAGAAGAATTTATAAAATTTGGATTATTAATTGAATGCTCTTCAGAGTATAACACTCCCATTCTGCCTGTCAAAAAGTCTGATGGCAAAACTTACTGATTCATGCAGGATTTGTGGGCAATAAATCAGATAGTGGAGGATTTGTATCCGGTAGTGGCAAACCCATATGCTTTGCTAACCAGTTTAAAGGAAACCTATGAATGGTTTACTGTATTAGACCTAAAGGATGCATTCTTTTGCCTTACCTTGGCTCCTGAAAGCTGCAATTTATTTGCCTTTGAATGGGAAAACCCTGATACAGGACGGAAAACCCAGCTAACCTGGACAGTGTTACCTCAAGGATTTAAGAATAGCCCCACCATTTTTGCAAATCAATTAGCCAAGGAATTAGAGACCTGGGAGAGGCCTCCAGGAAATGGGGTTCTTTTGCAAGATGTGGATGATATTTTGATAGCCACAGAGAAGGACGAAGAATGTCAAGAATGGACTGTGAATTGCTGAATTTTCTTGGACTAAATGGTTACCAAGTCTCATTACAGAAAGCCCAGATTTTGAAGAAAGAAGTAATATACCTGGGATTTGTGATTTCAAAGGGACAGACAGCTCGGGAATGACCGGAAAGAAGCTATCTGCAGGACTCCAGAACCGACCACAGTAAAAGAACTTCAAACCTTTTTGGGAATGACAGTGATAAGTAGGAAGTGGAGACTGTTGCACATGACTGCATAGAGACCATTGAAGCCGTGTATGCACATAGACCTGACTTGAAGGATGAGCCGCTGGAGGAAGCTGAACACACCTGGTATACTGACGGGAGTAGTTTTGTAAAGAATGGAGTTCGAATGGCAGGGTATGCCGTGACCACCACAGACCATGTGGTAGAAGCAAAGTCACTCCCTGAGGGTACATCTGCACAACGGACCGAAATAATTGCTCTAGTGAGAGCATTAGAGCTTGCCAAAGGACTGCGAATAAATATCTGGGCAGATTCAAAATATGCATTTGTTGTAGTTCATGCCCATGGAGCTATCTGGAAGGAACGGGGACTTTTGACGGCCCAAGGAAAACATATTAAGCATAAGACTTTTGGATGCAGTACAATTGCCTTTGACAGTTGCAATTATGCACTGCAAGGGATGCCAAAAAGGTAATACTGCTCAGGAAGTGGGGAATAGATTGGCAGACTATGAGGCAAAAAAGAGTGGCGGAACAAGGGGAGGTATTAAGTTTGATTCCTGAACAAGCTTTGCCACTACCAGATTTGGTCGATTATGATGAAAAGGATCTTAGGTTAATTAAAGATTTGGAAGCAGAAGTTGAGGCATCAGGATGGGCAAAATTAAAAGATAACAGAATAATAGTTCCCTTTAGAATATTATGGAAACTGGTAAAAGTAGAACGTGACAAGACTTATTGGGGAACTGAAGCTCTGTAAAACTCCCTTATGAAGCAAATAGTAGCTAGAAGTCTGTTTCAAACTGTAAGAGCCATGGTTGATAGATGTGAAATATGCTTAAAAAATAATCCAAAGGTAGAAAATCGTATAAAATTTGGAACTATTGATAAAGGGAAAGTTCCAGGTCAGAATTGGCAGATAGACTTTTCAGAACTCCCTAGGAAAGTGGGGTATAAGTATCTATTAGTATTAACTGACACCTTTTCCGGATGGCCCGAAGCTTTCCCTTGCAGAACAAATAAAGCTTGGGAGGTAACAAAAATTCTATTGAAAGAGATTATTCCTAGATTTGGAGTGCCAGAAGTGATCTCCTCTGATAGGGGACCACACTTTGTGTCACAAGTAGTTCAACAAGTT
>WAAD01011232.1:90641-112896 GCA_013389945.1 Fregata magnificens | reverse complement strand
GTCTCTTCAACCATCACAGAATGGCAGAAATATTATTGATGAACTGGAGAACCATGGGACGAACGAGTTACTTTCTGCCATTCACAACTCTCACTAGGCTGAAAGTGGCAAGAACATATGACCAAAACTTCATCAGGGCTTGAGTCACGCACTTCAGAATGGTTGTATTCTTTTTAATGCTCTCGTCACATGGTTGGCATTTCTGGTTTTAGCTGGTAACATTTAATTTATCTGCAGTTTGCATCTACTAGTGTTAAAAGATAAAGCAATCTTGAAAACTATGTTTTCATGAGTACCAGGCTAAAATAATACGCTGTGAGTGGAGTCCTTTTTTCAGGTGTGTTTTAGAGCTTAGGGCTGAAAACCTTGGAAAGTAAAATCTTGCATGGAGATACAGATCAGAGTTCCTTGTGTTGTGTGATTGTTGTGTTGCTTTTGGGCCCGCTACTCTATAAGCAAGAGGGTTGTTTGATCTCTGCCTATTTCATTCCCTAATCACTCACTCTTAAATCAAAGTTATTTTTCATACTGTTTTTGATGAAATAGCCACTAATTGACTGTTGGCTTGTAGCTTTGTTGACATTCAATTGTAAAAGTCACCTGAGACTCTGTGGCACAACAGGTAAAATACCCAGCTACTTGGCTTGGGAAAAGTAAAGTTATTATGATGTTGATTTACAAATTTAATTTCTAGAAGTAGTATCAGGAATAATACAGAATGGAAGGCTAATGGGTGAAAAGACCCACAAGTAAATAGGAACAGGAGATCTTTCATTACTAATATACCTTTTTAAGACCAGCTGCTTAAACTTTCAGTTAATATATAAAAGCTGGATATAGTTTGTTTCTAAGGCACAAACAAAAAAAAATCTCCCCATAGCAAACAAATTCTTTGCAATCAGGTTCTTCATTTTTTTCAAGTCAGTTTACAATCAGAATCACCCTTGAACAATACCTGGGAAAGCTGATGGTATTCACAGCTCCGCTCCACATAATACTCCAAACAAATTTTCATTGTGTTTTGCAAGATAGCCACCACACTTTGTATACTTGGTGGAAAATGAAACACAAATTCTTTTGATTGAATCTGATTAATCATAGCTCTAGGACAAATAGAATTTTATTGAAAGGGATATCTAGAANCATAGCTCTAGGACAAATAGAATTTTATTGAAAGGGATATCTAGAATAATATGTATTCCGTTCTCAAAATTCCTACAGTAACAATTACACCAATGTAATGAATAATTCAAATGCAGAATAAAGTTGCCCTACTATGATTATTTTCAATAAAATTCCATTTCTAAGTTTTTTATTGCTAAGAAAAAAGCTAAATTGGAATTTGTGTGATTGTAGTAAAATTAGTGGGTTGAGAAAAATATTTGGTTTAATTTTTCTTTAATTTCTACATAAAGTTATCAGGAAGAAATTTCCAGAGGTGATCTAAGTGATGTTGTTGTAAAATATTATCTAAAACCTTATCAGCTGCCTCTACAATAATTTCTATGATGGAAAACTCCTAGTAAGCTTTCACTCAGATACACATTAGAACATCTTAAAACTAGTTCAGCTTGTCAGCTGTTATCCACAAGAAGAGCATTCTCATTAAGCAGTGTAGAATATTAGTTTTAGGGAAATAAATTGGCTTCTGACATAGAAAGATACAGATATATCTCAATTTATGTCAATATGGACTTTCATCAAAGCATAATAAATAGCTCATGTTATTCATAACATTTATATCTAATAAATGCTTCATGTTAAGGGATCAAAGCTTCCCTTCCGTTTTCTTCTTTAACATCTTTTATTTTCCACTATCTCCTCTGCAACAGAGGTGCAGAGATATTCTCACAGTTTTCCCACCCCAAAACACCAAGGAGTTTAAAGGATCTCAGTGTGACTAGCCTTATAACGTCCCTGAGTACAGAGCTTTAGCAATGCTGTAAGGATTCTGTACTTTCTATCAGAATGACATCAGATATAGACCTTTATTCCTATGAATTCTGGAATAAAGAGATTGAAGTTAGACATTAAAGAAAATACTACAATTTTCAAGAATTCTTGTTACATGGCATTGTAGCAAACAAAGAGGCATTGAGGGAAAAGACCAGACCAAATGACCAAACAGGTAGGGATTGAGAGACGTAGTGAACACGAATGGAGTTTTGTTTATTTCTAGCACCAAGTATTTAGCATAGTTTAAGAAACTGCAAAATTGTGTAAACAGTAGCTAGGACATCCAGCTGACAAAACACAGTGGAAAAAGGAAGGATACTACTGGAAATCCTGTAAAACAGTGGTAGGACTTCCCTATTTACCCTTGCCTGTCATTACCTCAACACCACTGAGATGAAGCTGAGTTTATAGTCTTCTTTTTGTAAAGTACAACATTGATTTTTTTGTTGTTGTTATGTATAACATACTGTTAGGTTTTTGAGTATACTGGCTCTATTTTTTCGTTGAGTGTAAGAGCAAAACTGAAAGGTGAAGTACTGAAAAAACAAATTAATTTCTTGTGCTTTTCAGTTCTCCACCAGAGACCAACATGTCTAAGAGCTGGCTCTTCCTTAACACTTTGCAGCAAGACTCTGAAGATCTAGCAACACTTCAAAAAGCAACAAAATGAGATTTCCAGGCAAGAGTTCCCTTTTAGGAAACCTGTGAGGACAGCAAAACCATATATGGAACCTTATCTCCCTGACTGTATTAAATCCTATTACAACTGCATCAAATACAAATTTTCAACCTTGCTTCCAAAATTTTCTCCTCAACTTATTTGTTTCTGAGCCAAACTACAGGAAAAAAACACCCCCTCTCCTGCCCCCATTAGCTTGAGTCTCTTCAGAGAGCACACCTCCTCTTCCCTTCCCTCCATTCACAAACTGAACCTGATGCTTCCTTCACCTTCTTCAAGCACATCCTTGTAAAGAACCAGGGAGTTAACTAATTCAGCACACCTCAACCTAGACACACTTTCTTCACAAATAGATTTCCTTCTAGTCCTTACCCTGAGCTCTTGCCTTTTCTGTATCTTGGAGGGGAGAGTTAACCACCTGCTGGTTAATCCCTTGATGGATTTTTCACAACGTATTGCAAGGCTGGAATACAGTATGTCTGAAGAATGAAAATCAGATGGCATGAAGGACTTTCATCATACAAATAATGCTGGATGTAGATGATAGATTATGTAATCTAAGAAAAGATACAATCTCACTAAAGTTGCCACAGGTGGGGAGATCTCTTGTGAGAGATACTGAATATGAACATATTCTGCAATTGCTTTATGAAAGATTTCTTGGCAAAATATCGGTAGCGGAATCTTATAACAAGCGTGAAAAAACAGTATTGAGCAATGCCTGTAGATTTTAAAAATACGCTAGCTGAACTAAAAATGGATGAAATGGGACTGATATGAGAACTCATACTGCAGGTTGCAGCACCAGTGCTCTGGAGATAATTGGAAGATGGGATTAAGCTTTATTCACATAATGTATTCAGGTTTCCTTTAAATTCCTTAGAGTATGTGGCATTTTGGGGTAGCCTGAATTTTGTCTGCAAACTGTCCTTTTTGAGATCCTGTAGTGGTGACATTCTTCTTCTGATGTTGAAAGCCTCCTGGGATCGATAAGACTGCTCTGGAGATGTGTCTTCAGCTTTTCTTCTGCTCAGGAGCGCCCTTCGCAGTGCATTTTCTGACTGTCCTCCCTCACCGTGCTGTGGTTCACAGCATGGTGTTGTCTGAGAGATCGTGAACCGGGTTCGTTTCAGATGAAACTAAAGTGGAAGATGCTTTCCAGGAGCACTCCAGCCAGAAATGGACATTCTTTCCCTGAGACAAGACTAAAGCTTGCCCAATGTTAAAAACTAACCAAACAAAACCCCCCACCTTCCCACCCTGAAATCAGCACTGCTTTCTCTTGTAATATAGTCTCTTCTGTGTAATAGAATAGCCAATGCTGACCTCAGAAAAGATTCATTGAAGTGTTGCATATACTGGAATCAAGTTTGAATTAAGCCCATGAGGCCTCTTCAGGTGCTGAAATGGTGGGTACTGGACTACATACAACTCAGGACAGTAAAAATGAGAAGGGGACATGAGCTTTCCCTCCTCTTCCCATTGATTCAGTTTCTGAGCTTTCATACTTATATAACGTCGTTTGACAAGATCAGGCCCAGAGTTTAGAATCTGGTTTATCAATACAAACTCTCAAAACACAAATTCACACAAAACTCTGTTGTCTTTGCTGTTGCTTGTATGAGCATCAAGCTTTGCATTAACAGACCTGACTGCAGGACTTTGTTTGACTGACGACAAGGTACAAACAAACATCAATCCTGTTATCTGTGCTCCACAGTTGTTATCTCTTCCAGGTACAGTTGTGATAACAAGATGGTTGCAGATACTTTTGTTTATTCTGTGTCACAGAATTGTGTCCACTGTCTCTTAAAAGAACTTTGTATTTAATTGCAAAGGTGTTATTATTGAGAATAAAATGCATGCTGAATGATCCACTGCACTTGATCAGTGTAAGAATCCCACATCTGTCCGTATTTACCCTTCAGAATGATACTCCTGAAGAGTCTCTCTCTCACAGGAAGGTTATAATAGCTCATAAAACATCTTTGTCAGGTGCCTGCCTATTGTATAGTCACTTGATGGCTCTTCTCTCCTACATAGACCTGTCATATTAATTAGTATTGTGCCTCCACAAGGTGGTAGAAGTGGGTAATTAATTCCACAGCATGTAACATTCATAGCTTGTTTGCTTTCCTTTTTACTCTGGTAATGAAAAGATACCTTAGTCCTTTATTTTGTAGATTTTTCTAAAAATGCCTAATTTTCTTATAAATCTCTTGGTAATGACCAGTGTTTCATTTATCTCTTTCGTCATATTTTGTTGTAAAGAGTTTTTCATTTAATTAATCTCATCACTGTTTCTTCAGCTCCCTTTAATGTTGACTTTTCTAGGATACTCTAATTTGTAGTTCAATTTTACTGGTAAAGCATGACACCTAACAGCTTGAAGCCAGGGTCAAGTAGCTTGGAATGAATGAATCAAACTCTTTATGGGTAGATCTTAAAGGAAATACTGAGTGGTGAAGCCATGAAATGGGAGACCAGGCCAAAATTTTCAATGGGAATGACTCATTCTATAATGTACACTTCAGAATATTCCATGATGTTGCAAACTGCCAGGGTAAAATAGTGGAAGAAAAGCACCTCTTGTTGTTTCTTCTGTGTTGCTAAGATTTTAATGGGCATTAGAATTCTAACTATCTAGTGGGAGGACATCTTTCACTCCATGTGTTCCAGCTTCCTCACTTATGATCTTTATCGTTAGTCTCCACAAATGCATAGACTCTATTTTTGTACTCCATTACCATATATTTGTAGTCTCTTTAGATAAACTTTTGATATCCATACAGAGAAGAGATCACTATTATAGGATCTAACTAAATTAAAAGAAAATACTTATATGGATGGCAGTGTTACATCTGTAATTTGAAGTCTTTTCTCACATCAGTTTTACTCTATTTTAACTCTCTTCTCTGGAGTTACGATTTATATGCGTGAGAAGGGTAGAACACAGTATTTTTTTATAGACAAAATAATCATTTTTTGGCTGCAGATCAAAGCTGGATATTTACTTTAAGAGTTACATACTCAGGGCTCACCATCAAGATAAGCTTTTTTATTACATGGCTTCTAAAGTTATTTTTGTTATATATCTAAAGATTTTAAATAAATAGGACTGGATTAAGACTGTCAATTTACAGTTGCGGAAAATTCAAGTCATTGTACACTCCTCCTCCAAAGAAATATGAAGCCAGATTGCCAGTACTCTTGAAGACTAAGCTATGATCAGATATCAATCTTGCCCACTCTGTCTACTTTATCTTTTGAGACAATTAATTCATGAATATAAAGAAGGTTTTCCAAGTACTGCTGAACATAAATAGAGTTGCTAAGATGAAGACAATCTTTCACTTCTCGCAATAACCTTCACATGACATTCAGCATAACCAGCATAATTGGTCAAACACATTTACCTCTTCTGAAGTTTGAAAAAAAAAAAGCCTGATAGCCTGGAAATATCCTCTATATATTTCATGAAAAATATACAATGTAGAACTTTAAATAATACATTTCTCACTACTGTTTATCAGTATTTAACATCTAAAAATTCTGAAAGACCTATTCATATTTGATCTCATTCCAACTGCAATAACTTTAAAAGCATTAATATTCAAATGCCTAATATTTTTGTACAAGACATAGTGATGGCATTTACTGCATTGAAAGTTGCTTCAAGACCTACTGACATTAATGGAACATTATCTGGTGTCAAGGGTCTTTGGACCATTGCCTTTGGGTCTACTAGCAACCTGGACACAGAATTTCTATTGACTTCCAGAGGAATTCCATGGGAAGAGTCTTTGAATTTTCAAGTAAAATTAGAGCCTTATTAATACTTTGCAGAGCCACAGAATACTAGCTTTAAGCAAATAAAAAAATCAAAAAATATACTGTTTCCCTTTCCATTCAGGTACTTGTAAGCACAGCTTACAAGTAAATACAGCTTTGTGAAATAGAAACTGAAGATATGAAGAGTCTAGAATGTCTGCCAAATACTAAGCGCTGTCTAGGGTGTTTTCACGCAAACTGTTTCAGAAGTCCTGAATGAAAAATATTGTCTAACTGGGAAGAAAGGATCAATTCAAAGGAATAATTTTGCATGCCTCTTAGCCCTTGTTCAAATGGAAAGGAAAATCATTTATCTGGAACAGAATTAATTTCTGTGATGAAGATGCTGGTGGAATGAATGAACATTCAATTGAGCAAGTTCTGTTTATCTAAGTTTTTAAAACACCATTCCTAAATCTTCAGCCTCTTGCAAAAGGTCCTGTTGAGCGATATTAGTCGTGCTCTGTGGGTCACAGGTTCTCATTTGTCTATCTATCTGGTTTATGTCTTAAGTTGATGTATGAGTTCAGGAAATGGGAATGGAAACTTCTGCAAATTCCCTGCTCTCTCAGCCATATTCAGTGGCTGAGTTACTCTCTTTGATATTTTAAACTTTGTCAGACATTTGTACGTGGTTGGTCAATTTTTAGAACATAGAGCATCTATCTTAATCAGGGCTCTAAGCCTTATCCCAATAAAAGTACAGAATAAACCCAAAGTTATTCCATAGGCACATTAAACAATATTAAAAAATCGCTCTAAATTCCAGGTGAGTAATGCCACCTTGACTCATAATGACCAAAAAATCATTTTATCCTGGAGCCTGTAAGGAAAGTAAGATCCCAGGATGCCTGGGTATAAATAGCAGGGAAGAATTAGAAGCATCTATCTTGACTACTGCAGGTGTAGACTCTTAACAGTAACATTTGCAAAGACATTGAGATAGTGTTCATTTGCAGCGAGAGATTTAATTAGTATTTCTTATCGTGATTGAAGAAGTGGTTTGTCCAGTCTCCTGAACTTGTTTTACCTTTTAGAAAACTTACGAAGTGAATAACGAGGGGATTGTAGATAAACATAATTAATTTTATCCCACAGAGATGCTTTTTAAGTTACTGTGTGCGCAGGAACAGGAGGACTGAAACTGGTATTTGGGAAGCTGATGGAATAAAATAACTATTTCATCATGAGAGCGACATGAAAAATTTGTGGTAGTATCATGTGAAAACTCAGGTTCAACTACACCTCTGTTGTATGCTTCCTCTATCAGTTTTGGCCTTGAATAGTGTATATAAGTTTCCACAGTCTTCATCAGTCTCACAGCCTAAAACGTTTCAGTCACAATGCCCCTGTAAAGTGCTTTGTAAAAAAAGTACACTCAGTTTGGATGAATTAGTTAGGGCAAATAGTTTTGAAGAATTTTTGTTCTTGTGGAAGAGAAATGTCCTTAATTTCCAACTCTATTCTTATGGGACGTTTAGTAGCTTTTTATCTCGGTTATATTAAATCGTGGCTGATTTTCCCTTTCTAAAGACCTATCACCAATAAAATCAGTTGATCACGAAAAGCAGTTTCGGTGAGCCTTTGTGCACTATAGGCATGAACCTCCTCTGTCAGTGTCATACCAATACATTGGTTCACACACTGCTCTGAAGGCAGTGTATTTTTTTGACCACAGAAACTGTAAAAAATGGGTAAAATATTCTCTATAACAAAGACAATATGGGATGATAAAAATGGAGGCATATAAGTACAAAACGTTAATAAGAACTTACATATCCATCTCATATATTTTTGCTATTTAATGTCTTAAGAAGCAAGGAGGAAGTATTAGAGCATCTTCTAGAAAAGGCAGCATAAAGCAACCACGTTTAGTGGTTGTTCAATGCACTCGGAGTTTTGAAGAGAGGTGCTGTCCTGGTTTCGGCTGGCATAGAGTTAATTTTCCTCCTAGTAGCTGGTATAGTGCTGTGTTTTGGATTTAGTATGAGAATAATCATGATTACACACTGATGTTTTAGTTGTTGCTAAGTAGTGCTTACACTAGTCAAGGAATTTTCCATCTTCCCATGCTCTGCCAGATGCACAAGAAGTCGGGAGGGGACACAACTGGGACAGCTGACCCCAACTGACCAAAGGGATACTCCATACCATATGATGTCATGCTGAGCATATAAAGCTGGGGGAAGAAGAGGGAAGGGGGAGACTTTCGGAGTGATGACATTTGTCTTCCTAAGTAACTGTTACGTGTGATGGAGCCCTGCTTTCCTGGAGATGGCTGAACACCTGCCTGCTGGTGGGAAGTAGTGAAGGAATTCCTTGTTTGGTTTGCTTGCACGCGCCGCTTTTGCTTTACCTATTAAACTGTCTTTATCTCAACCCACAAGTTTTCTCACTTTTACTCTTCCGATTCTCTCCCCCATCCCGCTGTCGGGGGAGTGAGCGAGCGGCTGTGTGGTGCTTGGTTGCTGACTGGGGCTAAACCATGACAGGTGCAGATATGTTTTGCAGAGGGCTGTTTGTCAGCCCTTGGTTATTGCACATATCCAGTGTGCATTGGTGCCTGAGATTCCTCCCAATTTCAACATGGGCAGTCCTGTAGCATGTTGTGTCTATAATGAGGAAGAAGCTAGCTGCTAGGGAATTCAGTTTATCTGCATTAACCTTGTTATAGTGCCTGCCATAAAGATGTTTCCTCACCAGAATAGTGTTGGAGAAGGCAAATAAAGAAGCGAAATGCGTGGGGGTGTCTCACCTGTGTGACCAAATTGGACTTCCAGGGAAATAGTGTGGGCACCAGTGGAGATCTGAGAACGCAGCACCATCTTCATGGCACCAGCAATTCTTCCAAGTGCAGAATCATCATCAGTTCTCAGAGGCCAAAATTTGTCTGATGGAAACAAGCAGGCCTTTACAGTTACAAAGTATTCGTTTATTTGATAATGAATTTTAAAAAGCCATGGTTTTTTCCACAACAACTCTAAGAATTGTCACCTGCCACCATTGGTGCCCTCACTGAAGGCCACTAGGAAGTGGCATTAATTACTGGCCAAAGTAGATCATCAGCCTGCTTTTAAGAATATTCCCTTCAATGGTTCAATGTATGAAGAAACTGAGTAATTCACAAGGACTCTGTGTGAAGATATCATTACACTGAAACGGCACCTGATAGTTTAAATACGGAGTGACAACATTTTGTTTACTACAGTGGATCGAAAACCCTTGCCTTTGGTCAGTGGTAAATTGACCAGTCTTACACACAGGGGGAGAATTTCACATTTTAAACTAAGCTACAGTGAACGTATGGCAAATCTACGAGTTCACCACAATGACAATGAAAAATACAGAAAATTTCACCATTTTCTCATCAGGTTTTCTCTATTTTGTGCCTTTTAAAAATCTAGACTGGCACACTGAAAGCTGTATGGTAGCAGAATCCAATAAACTATTCAATCGTTTCTTACTACAATGCCATGAGTCTGGGAAAAAATGCCTGAGAGATCTAATTGAAATTGTCACTCATTTTATTGAAGAGCAAAACTTTCTGGTTTTCTGCTGTCTAATAATGGCTTGCATGACTCTGTATTTGCAATAAAGTGTAGGCTGCAGTGAAGAATGCAGATGAGGAGCTGAGGAAGTACTGGAGCCAAACCTGATCAAAACTTTTCTTTAAGTACATGTTTGCAATTCACCAGGCAAAATGTCTTTTGCATTTAAAATGATGAAACCAGTATTTTTTCAGTTTTCCCTCCTCCAAAACTTTAGTTTGATTACTCACTGAAAGGACTTCTTTAGCTTTGCTCTAACATACCCTGTGAGCATTTCAAAGTAGCTCTATTTTTTGTTTGAGGTTTCTGGTATCCATATATGATGCTATATCTCTAACCAGTTTCAACTGCGAGAATACTTTCTCTGGAAAGGAAGTGCAATGTGTTACTAGCAATTTGTAATTGCCATTGGGCTATTATATTTCCAGGGTTACATTTATGCTTTAAAAAAGATAAAATAACTGGGAGATTTCAGTCCTCCTGCACACCGTGGAGGAGGGGGAACGTGAGAACTCCCTGCATCACGTTGCTGAAACCAGAGTCCTGACAGTAAATGCCCAAGTTTAGAGGCACTACACCTGATGTAACCATCTTCTCTGGGCTCAAAACCCTCTCTCTGCCTTACAGATGGCTCAAGAGTCCTCAGCCTCGCACACAGCTGAAAAACCCTCTTGCTTTCAACCCAGGGGAATAGCAGTTAGCGTAAATTAGGCCTCATCGACAAGTGTTAGGATATGGACTTTAGTTAACCCCACAGGACAAGGGAGTAGCTGTGTTATAACAACAGAGGACCATCTTCATCTTAAGCAACCTGTTAGTGACTGTGAAAGGTGCTACTGTGTCACTCACTGTGGGAGCTGTGAAGGTGCTGAGCACCTTTGAATTTGAGCAAGACAATCAAGAATAGGATATTCTCTACCCAGTTCCATAACTGACTGACAGTGCCCAGGGCTGCTTGGGGCGGGGACCAGGGACCACCAGCACTGCGTCAGGACTATGCCTGGCATGACAGGAACCGCTGCCCACCAGTACTCCTGCAGAAGAGGTGAGTCTTGTAATTCATAAAATTGCATATCTCTGTGATTAAAGTGTTTTTGTATCTGAGCCCAGTTAGTCTCCACAGTGCCATTTGGTGGTGTCAGTACTGGGAGACAAATTGCAGATATCTGTAACATGGGAATGGATGGGTGCTACACCCCTGGATGTGAGGTTGTGGCAAGACCTTGCTCCAGAGATGGCGTTGGCACAGCACAAGTTGCATCCACTGCAGCCTTTGCCTGAGGTCAGGATGACTGGAGTAAGCCCATGTTACTCACCAAGCCCCAGGCCTGAGGTATGAGTTGGTGTGAATGTGTGTGTGTAGACAAAACTTTGTAAAAAGGTGAAGTGCAAAACCAAGAGAAATCCCTGGTCCTTGAATGGAAGGATGAATGGGGGCCCCTGTCACAGTGTTTGACCTGACAGCATGTTGCTGTTGTCAGGGATTATGGGCAGGTGAAGATGGAGATTCCTGTGATATTGGGAGACCAATACAGAAAAGCTTCAGCATGTATGAGGGGAATGGGGAGATGTGGGGTTGAGCTTTTGAGTATTGGGTTTTGATGGAAGAATTATGGAAACTAGAGGAAGAGAAGTATGATCTGGAAAACGAAGCAAGTGCATTAGAGCACGGTGATGGGTGGTGAGAGAAGCTCTGGGAACTGCCCAGGAGGAGAGGGATAGAGCACAGCAAAACAAAGAGCAAAGCAGTGGCAGAGTTGGCTTGTCAAAAGGCAGGACAGCTGCACTGCTGATCAAAAGGGCTGAGATCTTGGTCTCTAAGATCATGGTAGGTAGCAAGTGCCCCCCGTTGGGATCTGGAGCACGGGAGCAAGTGACATCTGGTCTTCCTGCCTTTCCTGGAATGTCAGGGTTCTGGTGGGTGCACGTTCCCAGGTGTAGCCAGCTGTTGGAACCACTGTGACCCATGCACAAAATCAGAGTCGCTGGGGCATACGAATAACAGTAAGCCTTTCAACAAGTGAAACAAGAAGCAGCACAGCAATGACTCTGTGCCCTATCTGAGCTGGTGGTAGACTACAAAATATGCTGCATACCTCCTCAGGTGGAGTCTCCCAGAGCATGGAGCAAAAGGGCCCTGATGAAATCTGAGACCAATCACTGGGATTTTGAAGCCGTGGATATTGGGAATGAGAAGCTAGCCACGCAGCCCAAGCGAAAGAGATCCACAACACCTATGCTGGAGTCCAAGAAGCATCTGAAATACTAGGAGCAGAATAACCACTTAAGTTAGTGCCCAATTGCCAGTACTGCACTGGATGCCTGTATTGACTCCTGGATGGGAGCCAGTGCTGCGTGGGGAAGGATGAAACAATGGAAAAAACACAGATGGAAATATTTGGGTAACCCATCTGGGCCACCAAGGTCAAAAAAGACATCATGACATACCAAATCTGTTTAGTTGTGCTTAGAGGACTGCTATGTGCTACATGTAGTGCCAGCATATGCCATCCACCCACAAACACTTCTGCTACCATGACTCTCACAACAGACTGCTGGAAAATGAGTGGTGGGGAGATTTGTAGTAGGGCAGAAGTACAGCAATACATGTTTAACAACCTGTGGGCAAGGCATTAGATGGCAAGCAGTGTCTTCCACAGAAGACCAAGTCTTGACTCTGGTATGCAACAACACTGAGAATTATAAACATGTTACAGGTAAATGGACAATCGGATATGTGAATAAAGCCGCATTTGTAATAGATAATTTTACTTGGACAAATTTTCGTATTAGTGGCATTAACAATTAGCTTATATATTAAGATGTGGAGAATGTCTCATTGTGTATATGTAATCTCAAAAATAGCAATGCGTGGAACTAATCTGTATGAACATTTATGGGAATGCCTATATAATAAAGAGTGGGCTGTGTAAGTAGTTAGCATGTTAGGTCTAGTTGACAATACTATTAACATATGGGCTTTAGTTACCTACATAGGATAAGGGAGTAGCTTAGTTTTAAGAATAGAGGAGTAATGCCAGTGTGAGCAACCTAATGCTTGTTGTGCAATCTTTGAGAGAAGCAGATTGTGAGCAACAAGTGACGGCAACAGTCATTGGGTGCTGCATGAATTTCAGTGGGACTACCAAGAATCTGATTTTTCTCTACCAAATCCAATAACTGATGATCCCCAGGTTTGCTTAGGGAGAGGACCCAAAGACTCCCAAGCCCTGAATAAGGACTAGGCATAGCATGGTTATACTCTAGCATAACTCAACTTCTCTCCTGGACAATGTTGTCCCTCCTGCAGAGCAAACAAGTCACATAATTTGTAAAATTGCATTTATCTGTGATTAAAGTGTTTTGGTATCCAATTCCACTTAGTCTCTGCATTATCATTTGGTTTTAAACCACAAGGGGTCCCCACATTTCCCAGTCCATGGTTGCACCTGCTCACTAATCCATTCAACATTCAACCTCTTACCTCAGATCCGTCAAACTTATGTTTTTATCTCTTTGAAGGAGACTATGTTCTGTAAATATTATTGCTTTTGTAGCAGGTGCCATTGAATACTAGGAGAGCTAATAAAACTGGCTAGCAGGCAAAGCTCAGGGTCTTCTAGCTGTTGCCTGCTAGAGCTTTCTCATCCTATATTTATTTCTTTTTTTGGGCTTGCCTGGACAAGAGATCCTTCACTCAGTGCCAAACCCCTTCCCTTCTAAGCCTTCAGTTATCCTTGAGAGCTCAACCTCTCCAACTCCAAAGCTCACTCATTGACTCCCTCCAAGCCCTGCCCAAATCTCCATGTCTTCCTGATTTGACCTGCCCAGCCACCCAAGAGCTTCAAGTTCTCCACATTTCTGCAGTCCTTCAGTCTCCACCCTCATTCCTCCCACTGTGGCCCTGCTTTGGTGTGGTCCCTATCTGGCTATTCTTGTTCAGCCTGCCCCAAAATCCCTACTGCCAGTCTCCTCTGTCCTCCCAGGCTGACTGCCTATCTTTCTCTCGGCTGCTGCAGCCTACTGAAACTCTCCATCCTTCTGCCTCTTTCCATTGGCACTAGCAATGGATCTAGATCTGACTGCTGTTTAAGACACTAAATATAGGCACCACTTAATCCACATCTACCCTATTGGCTGTAAAAGATTACTTTGCTCAAGAAGAAGGAAAAAGAAAGGAAAAAAATAAAAAAGGAAAAGCAAGTCAAACAAGATACACAGTGGCCCTATATTTTTACAGTTGCTATTGAAGCATTGCGTCATCTTCTGGCTTTAGAAGAAACACAGTGCTTACGAAATTATTGCAGTACGCCTGCTTTGGAAGAAAAGAGGACAAGAAACAAGCCTATGCCCACACAAAAGCTGTGGCTAACACAAGTCAAGGCTGGTTTTTAATAGATAGCACTGAGGAATGGTGCAAGTTCCTTTTTGTTCGCTGTGAATGCTTCAAGTTTAAGGTTCCACTTCGCATGTGCTCAAACTGGGGTAAGAAAGATCACTCACATAGTTTCCTTGGGCTCCTTTCCCTCAAAGAATAAAGGAAACAAAGGAACAAAATGAAAAGGTAGTCTTTGAAAGAGCTGTATTGCTTTCAGAAGAACTAGGAACTTTTGATCTGTTTTGTTAATCTGACCTATCAGTGATAGGTGCTCTGGAATAGGGAGAATTGATCTTTCAACTCAAAGTCTTTCTAAAAAGGGGACTTGAAAATGGAGGATGGTAATTAAGTCCCCATATAATTGTTTTTATTAACTATAACTATTAATTTCAGTTGGGGATTTGGCAGGAAATGCCTGCTTTAAGAATGAGTATCACTTAGTGACACTCAGAAGTACAAGTAGATTTGTCAAAGCAATATTCTATTCCAGGACAATTGAGTCATCCACCACATAACCAATATATTTTCTAAGAATTACGCAATGGCCTTGGAAAAAAATGGAATATCTAGGTATTATGCATCTCAGTGAAGGAAGCAGACTGTCATAACAACTTTGAAAATGCCATTCTTTCAGTCACAATTAACTTCAGCCCGGCCCAGGCACTTCACAGAACTGAAAACCAGAAATTCAACAATAAAACTGAAGGCGATTGCTAAAGGGTGCAAGTTAGGGACTCTTTCTACCTCTAAGCTTGTGAACGTATACTGCAGCACTCCTCACTCTGGGCATGAAAGAACAAAAACCAGGGAAGACAGGAAAATGAAGCCCATAAAAAAATCTTATTCGTTGTACATAGTGGTGAATTTGAATAGTGTGTCTTCAAAGGTAAGCTGTCAGTGTTACAAGGAGAGTCTCAACTAATTAACAACAATTAACAGATTTAAAGCACATACTCAAGTGCTTTGCTGAATTGAAGCCTAAATGATGGTAATACAATAATCCTGTGTATGAATTGCTTGCTTTTTTTTTTGAGTGAACAGTTTCTTCAGTATCATTCAGAGACTTCATTTTTATCACAGTAAATAGTGCTTAGGATGCGTGTGGCTCTCCCTAAGCAGCTAGGGCAGAGAGATCAGTCTGTGGCCTAAATACCTTACAGACCAACAGTTCCTCCACTTTTAAAAATGGACAAGCATGGAGAAGACCTTTCCTGGTAAAGTGCATATCAGTATTGGTTTTACACTTGCATAGAAATTTAATTTAGTGTATATGTGTTATTTACAAGGCAGACAATCTGCACAGTTACAAACATATAAGCAATACTGAAATCCCTTTGGATTTTTTTTTTTAATTTTTGCTTCTCCTTTTCCCTTTTTATCATCTACTGTTTCATTGTCTTTCCCTCGCCCATATAATCTCAGCTTAGAGCCCAGTAATGTGCCTTAAGGGGAAATAAGAGGTTCTGCCAAGAATTTATCTAAGTAAAATCCCCTCTCTGTATTGGCAAGACTCTCAGCAAATCAGTTTTTCTCAGTTGCAGTGTTATCTGCTTTGGCTGAGAAGTGAGTTTTGAAAAAAACAAGGTGTGAAAAAATGCCGCTCTGTTTCATCCAGGCTGGTATCATCTGTCATATGTATTGCTCCTATTTATTTAGCTGGAGTGAGCAGCACTTGCAGTTTGTTTCTATTTGATCTCTTTGACTTTTCACTTTGCTTCCTCGGGAGTCCTTTTGCCCCCCTTCTTCCTCGTGCTTCTTCCTGTGTAAATGGCATTTCAGCATCTGTGGATACCATGGTCTACCCTGTTTTCTGCTTTGGTTCTTACAGGCTCAAAAAGGCAAGATAAAACAAGGGAAAGGAGAAACACTCTCTGTTCCTGACTTGCAGAAAGGCATGTTTTGAAAGTTTTTTTCATTTTCAAGAATATTGCTAGACTGAAAGAATATTATTCTGAGTCATAAACTCTGTGCTTATTACAGAATACACTTCATCAGAAGATCACAAAATACCTTTCAAATCAAATTAACATCATTACCTTATTTTCATGAAACCCTGATTATTGGAGGGATTTATCTGCAGTGACTCAGCAGGTCTGAGGAACTGTTACACAGACTGAGGTATCTTTGAATGAGGAGTCTGACCACTGTAGCTAAGACCATTAATTCTTTAAAAGATGTTTCAGATGTTTTCCTTTTTGGAAAATTGTTCTCAGTTTTACCAGTTTCCTTATTATCACTGAAAGGTCTTCACAGTCAGAGTGAAAGGTACGGTAGGCTTATCATAACATGGACAAGCACACCATGGACTAGAGCAAATATAGACTCTGCAGAAGGATGGTGGTGGCTATAGTAAAGGGATAAGATTCCCGTTGCTATATATGGTCTAGTCATGCTGATCTTCAAATGGATTTTCTGTCTTTCTGAGGTGGTCTCACAATGATCTCTAGTCCTTCCAGTTGGCTGTATCACAAATGGACTTCAGGTGGTGTTTGCCACCACTCTTCTGTATGTTTTGTGCACCTACATCACATGTGTGGTTCCAGCTGAATCGTTCCTGTATGATGACAGCTAACCTTTATGCTAAAATCCATTTACTGTCATGAAAACAAGTTATTTTGTAACAACTCTTTGCTCATAATTCCTACTCAAGTTGATGTAAGTTACATGTTTTAGACTAGTTATAGAACGAAATGTTAAGTAACTCATAATAGAAAATAAGCAACAAATGGGGATAGTCGATCATCTAACAATTTTCTCCCATTTGTACCTGTATCAACTAATTCACTGTATTGATTTCACAGGTAAACAGTATCTTTCATAGGTAAACAGTAGTATTTGTCACATAGTCTTCCTGCAGCAGGGCAATTAATGGTTGTACAAGGCAGGTACTTTTTCATNAAAATTTCCATTCATAAAAGACAGTAATTTAGAATAAAGGTAAACTGAACCCTTTAAAAGGATGCACACTGCAAGGGATAGTTCAGTCATTGTCTTTCAGTTTAGATTTACATTATTTTATCACAGTAGTGAGATTGCAGAAATAGTGCAACTGCAAACCAGAATGGTATGAAAAACAGCCATTGATTACAAATTTCACAGTTTTGGAGGAGAGGATTATCTTACAAGAATGTACTATTCCAAAGAAAGAGACCGTAACTACAAAGTGTCATGATAATGTGTGTTTTTAATTATACTAGCAATGTTGATAAATTAACAGTTAATGAACAAAGATATCAAAGACATCAATATTACTTCACACGCAGGCTAAATATTTAATGTATATGTTGAAAAATCAATGTAAAAGTAAAATTCCCTAAGCTATAGACAAACAAAGTGTGTTAAATAGATCTGAATGACAGAGATTGGTTAACTCCCTAATTGGAAGAACACACAAGTGAAACTAACCACATATGTCAAAGAATAAATGAAGGAAAGGCTGTCACAGAGACTAAAGATTTATACAGCTGTTTCATCCATCTGGTGTTTAACCAAGCGAAGGCTGGTGGAGAGCATATGACTCAAATGCCTATATTGCAGGATAACTGACTGATTAAATGAATTTGTACATCCATCAAAGATCAGAAGACTTAAAATTAGACTTACCAAAAAAAGCCACTCAAAATGTTTTGAGTGCACAAAGAGTTTGCAGAACAGTAGGCACCAATTTCCAAGGCAGTTTTGGAAGGCCATGAAACAAGAAATACCAGGATGGGTTTTGGAGCTGCAATGGGTGTTAAGTGCCTAATTGTTGAAATATAAAAGTTCTAATGTATTGCCTGAAAATATTGCCTGTAAAGGAAATGCATGACTTTTGAAATGTAAAATTAAAGCATGCGGTGGTGAGTTATACTTAAAAATATAAAGCCCCAGAGAAAATTTCTTTCCTCACTGGATTTGAACAGCTTATGCACAAAATTTCCTATGAATTTTGTTCAAATGAAGAAAAACTAAACTGACGTTAGCATTGCCATTGGTCAAATCATCTTTTCAAATGTTAACCTGTAAATTGCTTTACTGTGCACGCTAAATCTCAAGAAAAGCTGTTGACTCAATTTAGATGCTTTTTATATGCCCAAAACACCCTGACATGCTGGTAATTGAGAAGAAGATCAGTTTTTCACTTCTAAATTTTTCACTGAAAAGCCCTGGTGACATGCACCGAGTAGGTCAGCAACCAGTAGTTCTATGTTTCAAGGTTGGTATTTTTGCTTTAAGCACGTCTCACCCCCAGCAGAGCACACAAAATCTGGAAACAGAAACATTCAGTGCAGCTACACACAGTAGTGAAAATATTTTCATTTAGCTAAAACATTTTACACATAAATGANTAGGTAGACATTAGTATCTTTACAACTGCAACAAGAAATTTAGAGGCTTAAGTCCTTTGGTGAAGCAAGTGGACCTTAAATGACTTAGATCAGTTGATCATGAGACCCTGTGAAACAGAGCAAGTAAAAGATGACAGACCTTCACCCGGTCCTACTCACTTAAAGCACAAGTTTAGTTCAATGTATAAATAAGTGATTTTTCTGTTAATAGGCAGTTGAATCAGACTGTCGAAGCACACAATCAGGCTGTGTCTGGGCTGTCCTAGACTCTTAAGCTGTTTCACTTTAACCTCTTCCCAGTTACAGCAACTCCAGGACAGAACTAACATCAAAACTACTTTTTTTTTTTTCCTAGTATCGAGTTATCCTCTTTCTCTCTTATTGCAAATGAAACACTTGCTGTCCCACTACTGAACTGCAGTGCTCTCAGATTCACAGACAAGACTCACAAGATTACCAAATAAGATGTGCTGTTGTCTTCTAAATTACTTCCTTGAAACTAAAATATGAAGTGTCTCTCCAAGGAATTATTGTGCAGTACAATGCTTTATTCCATCTGCCGAATAGTTATTTTAATGCTGAATGTCTATGGAAACTATTCTTCCAGCTGTGCCATACTGAAATGCCTATGTCTTAGAGGCTTGGTCTGAGACCTTAATCAGCAACATTTTGCACAAATACATGCATTCAGCAGAATATGACAAAATAGTGGGATGCATCTTTTAGACTGTCTTTGATAACAATCAGCAAGGCATAGTCATGAAAGCTTTCGCATAACAAGCTATAAGTGCATGAACTATACATACGTGTGTGATACATTAATATGCATATACGTATATACTAAAACAGAACAGACTGCAGTTGCTGGAGACCTGCCATTGGCTTGTAAATAATAATAAACATAATTGACTCCTGCAAAATGTAACCCTAAACAAATTGAAGTGTCCTGCCTCTTTGGACATAATATCAGAGTTTTGGGGTTTGGTTTTCTTGGAATGAAACCTGTCAGTCCTTTAGGATATGAAAATCTTGAATGAAATATGGTTGCTATATAAGTTATGTTGCCCAGAGATAATCAATATGGGCTTATTAAAATTGTGTTTAATGTTGATTCCTTCATAATGATTTCAAAACCTATCAAATTTAAAAGCAGAAAATATGCAGGGAAAATATTATGGAATTTCAAGTACATCTTTATGTGTGGAGTAGAAGTACAGTAGTCTGCCTTGCTTAATGAGGATTTCCCAAATCTCATGAAATATTTCATTGTCCTTCTGTCTATGCTAAAACAACAATAAAAAACTGATCAGTTCAAACTGCACAGGTAAAACGTTAGGAAAACTCTAGAAATCTTAATGCAGAAAGTGTATTCCAATATGCCACTGGCTGTCTTACATCAGTGAAAGCAAGTAAAGGGAAAGACTGCAGATTCTTCCTACTTCCATAGCAACAAAGGAGCAGACATGCTAAGCTCTACCGTCAAACTTACATTCAATTTTGTAAGTCACTTCTTAAAAACTCTTTCTCTAAGTTAACTTCTTTACGAAACTTTTAAGCGAACTTCTTTGAGAAAGACAGTGTTGGATGGTCTCAAAGGCTTAAAAATTCTTTCCATGAAGAAGAAATTATTCCTGTTCCCTGCTGGAATTTGTGGCCATAAAATAAATGAGATTTCATCTCATAGCTATAGCAGTTTGAAAAATGCTGCTGGAATGGGGTGAGATCCAATCTCTTCTGGCTACATGTAGGTAACTGATATTGACAGGAAGGACTTTTTTGCATGCAGATGGAGGAGAAAATAAACAAGGGACATGTAACTGGCATCACACTGCAAGCAAAATAGGTACTGATATCAAGCTGGAAGTTCAAAGGGAGATTTCTATACAGGTATAGACAATTTACATTCCCAGAGAGCTGAAATGAGAAAAACTCCTTACCTAACTCTTATACACACCTTGGAAACAGGAATAGATCTTTTCTTGCAGAAATGTAGCTGAAGTTCAAGGTTATTTCCCTATATTAAGAATGCATTCATATTTCACAGCTAATATACTTAGAAATACTTCAGAAATGCTTGAAACACATCAAACACATCAAAGCATTGGTTACTGTGAGATTGTATTTCTATACAGGGATATGAACCACTCTGCATTTTGTGCTACTGTGCAAGGAAGAAATCACTAAAAGTCTCTACTCTGAACAGAATTACTTTACGCTGTGGTCACTCTGATTCCTTTTACCTTGATAAAAATCCCAGTGTGCCTGGATAGGAAACATGATAACAAAAGCACACAGAGTTGAAAAGCTATTAGAAAGAGAGCATGAACTCAGTCAACTGCCAGCCCTGAAATGATGGGGCTATTATAAATCATATCCTTGAAATACCAAGGAGAAGGGAGAAACCTCACGTGTCCTTACACCTGCACTCCCTTTTTACTTCATTTAGACAGTGTATTATTCACATGCAGAAGAGAGCTAGTTAAGAAAGGTTGCTCTCAACTCCTATTCTATTCCACAGACTTTAAACACATGCTCAGACACACACAAAAGAAAGAGCAAACATGAAGAATAACATATTTGAAACTGAAATGGTTTCAAGCATTTCTTTGGACTTAGTAGCATTAAAGCCTTTCAGGGGCAGCAGATAGCTTCTAGAGTCTCTGTGGCATCTCAGCATCTCTAGTGACATCCTAGAGTTTTAGATTTATTTCATATACTTGAGAGGCATGTGTTTCATATAAGGTATGAAAGCTTTTGCTTTCCTATCGCTTTTTATTCCCACTCTTTTCCATATGCAATTCTTTTTTCTGATTGCAAAGCCTCAGGACTTCTCAGGTTGTACCCTTAATAGTCTGGACTGGAATTTTTTTGGAACTCAGAAATGACATTTCTGAGTGGAGTGGTAAAATCAGCCAACAAAGCACTGCTGGTGCACCCTACAGAATGATGGTGCCGCAATAGCCTTTCCTAGCTCAGCATCAGTATTCATCACTTGCCTGTCATTCCCTTTTTTCTTATGTAGCAAAGTGATTATGGTGTAACTGGGTTTTTTTTGGGGGGGAGGGAGAGGAAATAAACAAATTAGTTTTGACTCTAACCAGACCAATCAGCTAAACTTGCTTTTTTCCTAAAAAATCATTCTTCATAGGGGATTTTTTTTACCTTCTCTCTAAGCTCTGTCGTGGGAGGACCTCACTCCCTCCTCCTATAAGATGTCACAATATTCAAATGCATTAGACAGTTCTCTGCCTTTGCACAAAATGGCCCATGTTGCAGTCTTTAGATCCACTTCATGTATTATGTGTCTCTTTAAAAGTCTTCTCTCAGATATTTTAAAGTTAGTTGGGCACAGTACTTCTGGACTTGCAAACACTCTTGATATTGTCTGATCTGGGGGGATCTCCTCAGGGTTTAGTACCACACATACTGTCCTACAATCAGCTCCTTTAATCATGGCAACAGATTCTTATTTTAAGTCTAGGTTCTTCTAGACAGAGCTTAAATGAGTTCCAAAATTTCCATTCATAAAAGACAG
>WAAD01011232.1:51395-89550 GCA_013389945.1 Fregata magnificens | reverse complement strand
TTTTCTTTCCCATGCCTGTACTAATGAGGAACTTTGCACACTGAAACTTTATCATGACACAGTGGCAGAAACAAGAGGCTGAACAATCTTGATGAGTGTGATGAAAGGCAGAGACTTGGGAGGACCAAGGTTAGCATGCTGGACATCCTCGTAATAGAACTGTCTAGATTTGCCATGAGAGAAGATGTAGTGAAACATTGTACTTAAATATCCCGTAAAAGGTATGTAAATTTTTGCAAGTTTTCTGTCAATCCTCTGTAAATTTTTCCCCTATCTGTCACCCACAGGTATATCACAGCAAAAAACACCCCAAACAATATCCAAACAAGAAATCTGAGAGAATACTGCAGCTTGGATTGTTCCCAGGTGCTTTCTCTTTGCCTCTTCCTAATAACCATTCTCTTGGATTTGTCACAACTTTTACCATTACACAATAACATGAGGCACAGCTTACAAGATTTTAAAAATGCTACATCTGATACTATGTGTGTTATTCATTAAATTAACCATGGACCTTGTTATGTTGAGTTATATAAAACACTGAGTGTGTAAAACATTTCACTGTGTATAAATTCCACAGCTCAGCCTATGTGCAGGTCACTTGCAATAGGTTAATTATCCTTGCTTTTAAAAAAACCCCAAAGCGCACATCCTCCAAGAATTTAGGGCAAAACCTTGAAGCCCTCCTTTTACTGCAGATAACTTCGCTTTGTAAAATAGACAGGTTACAGTACAGCTACCTCCAGGCTGTGTGAGCTGGGGTCATCTTCCTTCACTTAGATGTTGACAGATTGGTCATGTAAGCCCAAGTCAATCACCCTGAGCTCACCTTATGGTGAACAAGAAGACACATGGAACTCCAGAGGGTGGCCTGTCTTACAGGTACGCAGTTTAGGTTGAGATAAATAGTACTTTGGAAGTGGTTATTTCTTTCTGGTGATGTGGAAAGAAGTATTGGAAAGGTGTCTGACTCTGACTTAGATGTAAAACTTTGAGATATTCATGTTATGGCTCCTTTGCCTCTTCCATGGTTGTACTCACCCACGGCTCAACACCAAAGATTTTGGACTTTTATGATCATTTCTTTATATAGGGTCAGCACAAAGCCAGTGCACCTTAAAATTGCAACTCAGTCCTTAAAAGGGGCTTAAAAGGAACTGGATTTGGCTGGCCCCTGCCAAGGAGCTATTTCACCTGTGGGAAGTGAGGTACAGAGTATTCTCGCTCAGGTTTTCGTCTGCATGACATTAAACTCTCACATGGGTCATTGCACTACTCTGGAGAGCAGTAGAGAAAGCCATGTATGGCTGGTCACAAAGCAGGTTCCTGGCTGGCAGGCATGGTGAGTGCTGAAAATGTCCCATGGACTTCTGAAGAAAACAGGCACCATTTTTACTTCTCTTCTTGTGAAGAAAATGATGCTACTGACATAGGTGCCACGCCACAGAGCAGAGGTGATGAACAGTGCTGGTGATGAGGAGGCCTTGAGGGGAAAACGGGATACAATTAGCTAGCCCTGTCACTGTTCCTCTTTTGCTTTAAATGCCCTTGAATTTACTTACAACAAGCTCAAGAAATAATATGGACTTGGGTTTATAATGTTTCAAAGATCAAATAAGGAAGTGAATTTGCAAGTGAGAAAAATGAAACTATATGGATTAGACTGGTTATAAAGCTTTGGAAATTATTAGTTTAACTTGCAGTGTACTCATGTCCACCATCCTGCTTTGTCTCAAAAGACAGATAACAATATCTACCATTGGTATCTTCCACTTCAGACATGTGTGGAAAAGTTAGAATATACTTTTTTTCCTGGCAAGTTTATTATATGGGATAGCACCCTTTCTGTAGAATATTTCAAAGCCCCTCTATACAGAGCTCTTACAGATAAAGTAAACAAGAAAACATATTAAGAGCACAGGGTGCGAAGGATACATCTGTATACATACATACATATATTATATATGCACATAAAAAAATAAGACAATTAATGATTTCTCAAAAAAGTGAAGGGAAGCTTCTGTACAGAGATGTAGTTCTTGTAATACGTAGAGGTAAACCATAGAAGGCATGATTTAATTAGGGCAGTTTTTAACCAGCTTTTGGAATGAAGGAGATACCAATAAAATTACAAGGGTGGGGGTGACCCTTTTTTTCTTCCTTATGGCTGATAAGAAGGCAGTAAGTAACACTTCAAATGACCTGGATTTGAGAATTCCTGACGTGGGAGTATTGACAAAATTGTGGTAGAAATGGTTAGTTCAAGGAAAGTGCAAACTGTAGTAGGAGAGCATGCAGAGCATATTGCAGGGTTGGTTCTAAGCAGATCTATCTTCCTCTCCTGAAGAAACCTTTGGGACACAATGCTTTTTGCAGTACTCTTTTAGTATTATAAAGGATGTATTACTGTGAGCAAAATCTCAGCAGGATCAAGTGCTATCAAGGGAATAACTTGATAGCACTGACGACCAGTCCCACCAGGGACCAACATCTTACATGCAACACCTGCCTGTTTAGTTCTGAAAAATTTGTCCAACTATTATCAGTGTGGCTTTGCTCCCAGGGAAAGAATGCAAAATAAGGGCATCTGGGAAAACTGGCTCATTCGTTCTATCCCATTAAAAATTAGAATTAATGAAGGAAGGAAATTCTTAAAGGCGTTCTTTCTCTTTCCCATTGGATTCAGACAGTGAGAAGAAAATGAAACAAAAGGAAGAAGACGATGAATCAACCTCAGAATATGAATAATTTTGGGACCAAGAAGCTCCAGACAAAAGAAAACACAATTCTCATTTTCACAGTTCATCCTTCATTTTCGAATACCCACCATCATCTGCCAAGATGACAAGATTAAAATTTGTTTCTCCATTTGTCTTCCTGTATTGCAAGTGTGTTCAAAGGGATCACTGGTCCCAGACTGAAAGTGCATTACTCTCAGAGCATGCAAAACAACATGAGAGTATGCAGGGAAGATCAGCATGAAGACATTAATGAAATCATGTTTTTTCTGACAGTAAAGGGCAAGGAAGGAAAGAAAGGGTATATGTTCCTCGGGGTCTTTTAAAGAGTCTTCTTCCTGTTTTATTTATTCTGGAATCCTTGTTTCTTTCTCAGTTTCATCCCTTTCTCTCTTTTTGCATCAGAAATACAAAAAAGTGTTCTGACTGCAAAGGGTAAGCAAGGTGTGCTGGTCTGACATTAAGCAGCACTGGGGTATTCAGAATCTGGTTCCTGTTTCTACCACGTTTCATGTATGATCTCTCAAGGTCTCATAGGCCATCTATGCCTTGGTTGCACACTTGTGATAAGAGCTATCTTGTCCATTGAGTTTGCAAGCTCTCTGTAGCCAAGGCCACCCTCTCACTTTGTGTCGTTACCAGTAGACCCACCCTCCCACAGCACCCCAGTCCTCTAGACTTGGGCCTCCAGATATTTCTGTATTCTACGCTCTAACAAAGGGACCACATTTCTTCTGGAAGATCTCAGGATATCTTGACCCCATGTGTAATATCTACATAGAGAAACTCCTTATGTCATCGGTTTGATGACCTAAATATCAATGACCTGGCACCATGAGGAGCAGAGGCTTTTGTACCCAGCTGGCATAGAAAAGCACAGCAATGCAAAGCTACACAAATCTATTGCACATAGACTGGGCAGAGGCACTGAAGCAGAAGGAGAAAGGTGACTAGAGCACTGGTGGCTGGCAGGATGGTGGTTGTGCTGTCAGTGCTTGCACAACCCCAATGTCAGGGGCCAGAGGAGTCAGGAAAGCAAGAGGTACCCCCAGTTCCTTTGGCCTGCTCTACCAACCTCATCTCCAGTGTCTTTTTCCCCCACAAGTAGCCAACTGGTTCTAACATCCCCCAGTCCTGGTGGCGAACCATTTTGGACAGATGAATCCAGGCCTCTGTAGTTGCAGCTCCAGCGAGTCCCTGGAGTTTGCCCATCCAGTTGTGAAGCATGGGATCTCCCTGTCCGGATCCCCCTCGACCTGGCACTGACACGGCACCAAATGCATGGATCTGAGAGCATGCCCCATCAACTCAACTGGGGTGGTCAGTGTGAAGCTGCATTTATCACTACTAAACAATTGCTGAAAATGTACAGACTTTGATACCAAAGTCTGTTTAATACCAACCTTATGCCCTGAAATGGCAAAAGTCTTGACATTAGCAGATTCCTGTCCAGCAGTGAGGCTTTATGGAAAAGGGTATGTGTGTCTTAAATGATAGTAAAAGCTATATCTTACTTATCGTCTTTTTCACTATCATTAAAAGTTGAGTACAGCTTTCTTTTTTTGCATCTTGATTGGAGGTATCATTATATAAACATACCTGTGTGTATGCAGGGCAGATTCTAAGTATAAATGTGTAAGTATAAATGTATACTGTGAATGTATAAGTATAAATGTAGGTGGGCATGTAGATTAATTTTATCCTAAATATTGCAGATGTACATATATGTTCACATATGTATATTTATGTGCACAATACAAAGTAGACTAATGCTTCTTATCTGCTCAAATGATAGTGCCTAACTATTGATATATATAGTCACAACAGAAATACCTACAATAAAGTAAAAATCCAATGGCTTTCAGATGAATGGGATTGTTGCTAGAAATGCTTATAATCCTGTAACATTACTTTTGATTTATTGTGCTCCTATACTTGTACAAAAGAAAATGAAAAGGGTGAATTTTATCAAATATAACAAATTTGAGCTTATAAGCAAAGGTACACCACAACTTTCCTGTAATTCTGTGTGTGTGAAAAATACCAGTATTTTATTTTTATTTAAAAAGATACCAACCTTTATTATGCAAAATACATTAAACAAAGAACAGCCATTTCCCCTTATTTATTTTGTTTTTCTTTAAAAAGCTGCTTTCCAGCCTGGAAAGCATTCTAACAATAAAAGTATGAATAAAATACAAATAATTTCAAAATGGCTGGGGCTCCAGGGAACAGAAAAAGAACGTGTATAATTAAAGACTACATCATAATGCCTCCAAAAACAACTGATTGAAACATTTTTCATATGATTTCATTGTGCTGGGGCCAAAACATTTCACAGAAGTATAAGGGTTGAAAAGGATATTTTTAACAGGAAATTTTTTTAGTCCAGATTCTCAACTCAGAAATGACCAGAGTGAGAGACTTGCTCACATTTTTAGTGCTACAATCATTCTAAGTTAAGGCTTTAGCTTCACTCTGTCCGTTTTGGAGAGAACTGCCAGGAGACGCTCAGCCCTGAAGGAGGGAGTCAAGGGCTCCCAGCCAGGATCATCACAATTTAGTTGGCAACCTAATCACTTTGAAAACTCCCAAGACAAAAGGGTCTCAAGTTTCATAAGCCTTTTCCAAAGGTTTTTAAAGTACAGCTTTGGATCTCAGGGTAGTCCAGCACAATCCTGCCTCCATAAAAGCACTACAGAAGTTCAACACTGGAATAAAAAGAGGATTTGGAAAATTAAGTGTTGTCATGAAATGGAACTGTTACTTTCTTTCAGCTTTGGAGCTAAACTAAAGCTCTTCTCATCTCTTAAACTTTCAAGATAATTTGAAACCCCAACTTTCCTGTAATGAAGCATGTTCTTTCCCTCTCTCCATATATTTACATATCAATAAATGCTGAATCATGTTGAAATCTGTATCTTCATGCTCGAGTTTCAACAGAACTTGCTGACTTCCCCTGAAAGTCAATGTCATGATTTTTAGAATTTTTTCCTGATTCATTATATGGAAGGAATGAATCAGGAATTCCTGATTCCTATAAGGAATATGGCCTGTGCTTCTGAGGTGTTTAATCAGCATTGTCTAGGAAACATTGCAACTCTGCTCTTTGAAGCTGTCACAGGGTACCTCGGATATATTCATAATAACAGAATCAGAGCTATGCACTCAAGTTTGAACCCTCCCTGCATCCCGCCTTGTAGGCCAGCCTGTCTAACTGTGGTGTAGCACCATACAGAGACACTATTGGCATCCCATGCACTCTACAGCCCTGGCTATGTGACAACAGTGCCTATGGCTTACTGGGTCTCAGCAGAGATCAGGCTAAGTGCCGTGGTGACACAGCTCTTTTGCCTTCTGGACTAGAGCTAGACGAGTTAGAAGTAGGTTTACATATGGTCGGTGCTCATTTATTGCCTCATAATATTTCCGTGGAAAAACAGCAGCTCCAACTGTGCATGGTTGGATTGTTCATATTAGAAAACAGGCAAGAAAAAAAGCCTTTGACTCGTAGCCAAGAATCCTAATGGGATTGCCCAGGGCAGGAAGAGCTTCTCAAAGCAATCTGGGGACCTCTAGAAGCAAACAGCCATGACGTGGCAAGACAGCTACTGCACCGTGATATAAGAAGAACTTCTTGTAATTGTGAGCAACCTCAGCTAGAGTTAGAGACTGCTACAAAATAAATGAATAAATGAATAAATGGCCCACAGAACTCACTATATAAATGAATAGCAGGAGGATAAACCTTTCTTTTTGTTACCCATCCATAAGTCACATACAAAAGAAAAGGTCCTGGAGGAATAACTAAATGCACAAAGACCAACTTCAAGCCCCTGACATAAATCTAAGAACAATATACATCTCCTATTTGTCTCAGTCAAGAACTCCAAAGACGGTAACAGTCGTTGTGGAGAAGCTATCCTACATTTAAAAAGTGGAATTTACACAAGGAAAACAAGCATTTCCTCTTGGGTTTAACCAGATGCTTCATACAGGGCTTTGTGACAAAACAGAAGACGATCCCACACAATGCAGAGGTAGGAATGTGCTTTGTGGCCTCATTTACCAAAGCATTTCAGACACATCTTTACTTACAGCAGAAATTTTGTAAACACATATACCTGGGGAAAGATGACTGAATTTCAGATGACAGGAAGAGGTACATGACCTAGCAATGTACCAAGGACAAGGAACTTTTGCTGCAAAATATGAGAATGGTACACCATGGACTCACTGAAAAGGCTAAGAACAAGTTATTCAAGATAGGATTGCCTGTGCGCTGATGTTCAACAGCTTCAATCCAGCATGCAGCTTAGGAGGCAACGCAGTAATAACATTCACCTTGGACAGGTCGTTACTGCTTTGTGTTCAGCTGAAGCATTAGAAAAAGATGGAATATCTTGAGCACAGCAAGTGGACAGGCTAATGCCCCTAGAGATCACAAAGCCAAATCACATTTCAGCTGATATTGATCTGCGAGAGATGACCCTGTTAGAAGAGGACCATCAGTGGAAATTAAAGAAATTGCTTTGCAGACGAACTTGACAGGTAGCCCAATTTTTAGGATTAAATGTTGGGTTATTACTGGTGATTCATCAAAGACTGTTGCAAGGTAGCAGCACTACTTTTCATATTAACTGTCATAATATCAAAGAAAGAGGGGACAGAGGTCAGAATTGCATACACCAGCCATTTCTCTGGACATGGAATACCAAGAAGCTTCCAGAGAGTTAAAACAAAGCCACACCACAGCTGAGATGTGGAAATCAGACTGGGACATGCATGTAGACAAAAGCAAAGTCCACAAGCAGGAGAGCAAAATGTAATTGCCTATGCTTTCCATAGCTTTCAGGTGGGAAAAGTGGATCCCATCTGGGACTGCTGGCTTCTAATGGGCAGAAGCAGAGACTGAAGGAGAGAGATTGCTTTGCTTTGCACCACACCATGTTCAAAGAATGAACTGGCTCAAGAGCAAGCATTGCCAGTGCCGTGGTGAGGACAGGACAGGTGCAGAAGCCAATCTAGTCATTCAGAAGAGCACGGTTAAGCATAACATCAGCTTGTTTGCCAGGAAAGAAGAGCATATCCTCATGTCTAGAGGTCCTAGCGTGCACTTTGTTTACGCTTTACCAGACATTGCCTAGCACAATTAAATGACGGTGAATATATGCTGGTTTGTGGCTCAGGCACACCTTTCATATTTTCTTGTCTAATGTATTTATGCATGTCCCATCTATCAGACCATCTTGGTAGTGAATTCATGCTAAGGGTAGTACAATGCTGAACAAAGGGACTTCACACTACTTCATTTAATGATTTCTCTCTCTGTCTACTCTCTCTCTCCCCTTTCCTCCACTGCCATTTTTCCTCCTCTTTCCTCACTTTTCTCACTCGTTAAAGTGCCATTTTATTACTGTGAAGGCATTTGCAAATATATGGCCACTAAATGGTGACCTGAAAACAGCAATGTTAGAAGAGTCCTGCAAGAGCAGGGGAGTCTTCAGTCACAAAAAGCTGTTCCATCTGGGCTTCAGCTTGGTCTTCTGAGACCTCTCCCCTTGGCTCTGTCAGTGTCAATATCTCTTCAGAGCAGTGTGTCTATGACAGATATTTTAGGCAAGGGCCAGGATTTTTAATTGCATTCTGAAATGAAGGATGCAGACCTACACTGTATCTGTCTCTTTGTTTAACAGGAAGGCAGCTATATGCTAGATTTTTTTGTGCAGCTTTCATGCCCTTGCAGACCTTTCCTGCATAAAAACTTAACAGCAGACTTTGCTTGATCTTGAGGGTTCACAGGCACTGTTGCTGCAGATTTTATGCTATTTGTAGTTGCCTTATTTGGTTTGGAAAGCATGAATTAAACACGTATACTAATTACTGTAAGACAGGCACAACCGTTGATTTCTCAAACCTATGCATGTAAAAATCATGCTTTGAAATTAAATTTGCAAATACCGTAGGCTGATAAAAATGAAAATGTGTCTGAAAGTCATTTAATTTGGGGAGATGAAATACAAAATTTAAAATAATTTCCTTTTAACCATTAATGTCAATCATATTGGTATTAGAGTCCTTCAAATCACTCTTTAGAGGGGGAGAAGGGTATTTTTAATATATTTCTCCAGCTTCCTAATAAATTGAAGGGCTTTCTGCAAGATTTTGCCACACAGTATGCTGGCTGCACTACTAATTAAAAGCTGGTAGTTTCTAAATTAAATTGTGAGTACCTACAGTGATGGAAATTGCCACCTTAACAGTATTATTTACTGACAAATCAGGTGATGACCTGCTTCTATCTCCAGAACAAGTTCATTAGTTTGTCCTAATGGCTACTGCAGATAAACACTCTGATATTTCATTATCATGCTGCCTACAGAAGAATGAGCTAATAAAAAAAGGAGAAAAAGAGAAAAAATAAAAGAGAATCAGAAAAAAACCCCCCAGCTTTCCAGCTAACTGGGGCTTCTAGTACGGCCAGTGTGACTCATTCTTGGTCAATAGATGCATACCTGACAGCTGCCATTAATAACTATTAGACTGCTGTTTGAGCTCCAGGGCAAGGCATGCTTCAATGTTCTAAAAATAAGATATTATCATTCTGCAAGAGTAATAGTTTAGGCAGAAGTGGTTTCAACCCTCTTGGTCAGACTCTTCAAACTGACATCATTTAATCTAAATGTTTTGTCCTGCCAGGTCTCCTTTTGGGTGCGCAGTATGATGAAAGAGCTCAGTAGTCATCAATACAAATGTTTCTATAGAAAGTATTGGTCAGGTACATCTAGAAGTGACTGTCTCATACTGCTGGGAAGACAAACATAAATCCTAGGCCAGCAAACTCAACAACACATCTCATGCTACCAAAAGACTGGATGACAACACTAGTGCACTGGAAAACTAAGCTTCACCACTAAATTGAAAGGAGATGAATTTGCCTCTTTCTGAATGCTGCTGCATCCTCTGGTAAACAGAAATGACTTCAGAGGAATATCAAAACCGTTTTTGAGAATCCTCTTCAACTTTGTTTTTGGCTTTACTGGAATTTACAAATATAGATTGATGACTGAGACTCTCTAAAAGACCTTCCCACACTGTGTCATTGGTTCGGTTTACATAAGCTGACGCTGGGTACTACTTCTTTATAGCTGATCTAGTTTTAGGGACAGCCAAACTTCCATTCTCCCATCAATTTCGATAGTGTGGTCCATTTATATGTACAGAGAATTTGGCTTAGAACCTTCCTGGTCTAATGCATTTAGGACACATTTGTTTGCCAAATGATATTGACTCTTTCCATGATTCTGTTTACAAGCAAGACTTTGTATTAGATGGGAAGAAGATTGGAAGGATTCACTATGTTCCTCTCTTTCTTTAATATCAGCATCTTTCCCAGACATTGGGTTCTTGGCTATTTCCGGAGAGTGATTTTTTGTGTCAATCCCCATGTTAAAATATTTGATCAATGAGCAGTGAGTACTGCAGGAAATTAAGCCCGTTCACACCACTTCAGTCACGATCAAAAGCATTTCCTGCTGAGTTAAAATGAGGGGAGATACTGAGAAGTATTTTGTATAAGGTATCTTCATCAATAACCCCTCTAGTGAGGTTTTGAAGGGTCGACTCGCAAAACCATTTTCAAAGCCATGAACCTAAGTAATTTAATTTGCTGCTGATTATGTAACTGGAAAAATCTTATGACTTCTTGGCATAATGCTACCTCAGACACCAAATTAACCCCCTTTATTTAGCTTGCTTCCTCCTTCTGTTATTTCCAGTTTGGTGCTTAAGGTTTGCCTACACAGCACTCTGCAATGCTGTGTCATCCTACCTGAAGGAGGCCACCTCTGCATGCACAGGATTCTCCAGGGTCTTGTGAATTGCTTCTAAACCATTGGAAAGAGGATCTGTTTGAGGAATTTTAACTTCTTCCCCTTCCTTCTGCTCAATGTCTTGCACTTGGTGGACTTAGTGGTCCAGTAGTCTCCAGACGACAAGTTAAGAAACTCTGGGGCTTGAGGTCTTAGGATACATCTAAAACAAAATACAGGTAGCTGTACTTTAAGGTGCTCGATGGAGATTCAGCCACTCAGGTATCTAGATCAGGGAATTGGTGTTGGAGTGTCAAAGCTCCTTTCTAACTTGCTTGCTAGGCTCTTATTCCCATGACTGAGAGCAGGCAGGGATGCTACATGGGATCTGATCCCAACCTAGCTAGACCCAATGTGTGTATCTGAACTTAGGGGGTTAGAATAACTCTTGAGACACCTCAATCATGGGCTGAGGTGTCCTGTTTCCTCTTATGGTGGTTCCTTCATGTTAGCAGGGTGAAGAAAGCAGTTTACAGACTTTGTTGTAAATGGCCATAGTGAAAACATCAGACTGCCAGTCTGCCACATGTGTTCGTCCACAATTCAGAAATCTACATCTTTAACAACTTTCAGCAGGCTGGTTGGGTTTGAGGATTTTCTTTGTTTGGGTTTGGTTTGTTTGCTTTGTTTGTTTTGTGGTTGGATTTTTTTTTTTTTTTTTTTAATTTTAGCCCTGCATTCTTTTTGCTGGCTGAAATAAACATGACTTCCTTCCAAGACAAGCTATTTGGAATTGTTGATCAGAGATCTTTGTTTTGCTGCTGAGGCCAGATTTTGAGCTGGGTCTGTGCCACTCTCTGCAGTGAAGCATTGGCCCTCTATAGCCAGAGAGTCCTGTGGAGAAGCCATGGAGAACAAGAATCCCCAACATTTCTCTGTATACAGTACTGCTCGCAAGGGAATTATGTAAGTTATGGTTTTATTATTTTCTGTGGTTTAACATGACATGAGACCAAAGGTGGACTGTTCTTCTTGTCCCGTGTGTGCAGGATGATATTGCCATCTTTATTACTTTGGAACTTCAGGGATTAAAGCTATTTGGAATATAAGAAGAAGCAACAAGTGACTCTTTAATTAATCCCTGGTTATCACAACAGCTGATAGAAATGAAAAGAACATTATGTTCTCACACCAAAAAACAAAACAAAGAATCTTTTAGCTTCATTGTTTCCTGCTTACCTTGGAGACTAAAGAAGAGTTAAAACCACTGTGAAATGACTGCAATGAAAGAAAGCTCTGATTGTCTCCAATGCTGATTTACAGCCTTTGCAAGACTCTAATCAAGAGTGAAATTAACAGTGTAGAAATAAGACAATGTTCTTTGTATTTTTTTAACTAATCTCTTTAGAACCCTTCTAAAAGGTTCCTATGGCCTGCTCACTAGGGTGTATGCTACCTGCAAGCACAAAATGGACAGAAAACACTGCTCAGCTATTTAGGCCACACACATGGCAGACAACAGTTCAATGAGCTCTAATTCGAGAGAATCTCATCATTTCCACCTTTGCCTTTCTGAGATCAGAACTACTAAGGAAGTACACTGAAGAAATAACTTTGGTTCTAGATATGGGTTTATAATACATCATATTAAAATTTTGAGATAAAATTAGTGACTTACATGTCTGAGTTTCATGAGAAAAGGTTAAAGTATGTATGATCTGAATTAGATGTGGGTACACTCCTTTGAATTTCATTTCTTTCTAATTGATTGCTCATTTGTATGTTTCTTCTTCTACTTATGGGTCCACCTGAGGCTTATGTTTAATCTGAAGAAACATCAACTTCATTGTATGGAAGGAAATTAAACAAGGGTTGTAAAACACAGTTCTCCTTGTATCTGTAATCCCCTCTATCTCACTAAATAGCTCATCAATAGCAAAATGGGTTATACCACACTTTCAAGCTTTGCTTGTCACAGAAGGTGACAAGGTGACACTGGCAGAGCTCAGAGAGCTGGCAAGGAGCAGAAGGGAGGAATTCATTTGCAGGATAGTGCTCTAAGACAGAGCAGACGAGGAGACAGAACCATCCCAAGGTTTTGTAGTTTTAACAAGCTCAGCTTTCAGTTGTGTCCAGGAGAAAGATGTGCAAGCATTTTTCTCCAGCTAAAAACCAAAGAAAGCATTTTGAAAGTAGAAACACTGTACCAGAGAAGATGAATACATAAACATATTTTTTAAAGTCTCAGTCCTGCTGCACTCATGATGCAATGATGAAGCTAGCTTCTCCATAAAAAAGAGAAAAAACTCCGTTCTTACAGAGTTGAAAGGAAAATTATGATGGATGCTAAGAAAAGTTAAAATGATGATTAGAAATAGAGAGGATATTTCTGAGGGCCACTATTAGAATAAATAAATAAAGTGGGGGACAGCAGTATTTCTGTTGATGCCAACTTTATGAACTTTGTTTAACAAAAGAAAACTTAGAGAGGCTTGAAGAGGCATATTTAGAGTTCCAGCTGTAATTGACTATCACATTCCATTGCAGGACAGTGTTGGGTAAATAGCACAAAGAAAAGAGAAGCCATTTAAAATTGATTTTTTTAATTGACTGAAAACCCAGGCTTGTGAGGACACTATCTGCAATTCTATCATCCGTAAAGGTAGTTTAACAGACCGTTGCTTCCAGAATGAGACAGTCCCCCACCAGGGACCAGAAAAATGATATGCAGTTCCTTTCTGGTTTGTTTTTTTTTTTTTTTTTAAGGTGTGGGGTCCATTTTGATATATCTGGAGATCCAGATGTGTTCTAAGCCTTTTCCCCATGAATTCCTGTAATTTCACCACACAGGCTTCAGACTAAAAACCACCAAAATTCAGCACCACAAAAAAACACCAAAAAAATTGCACTCCAAGAAATATTTAAATAAAAGAACTGTCTTCTTTAATTTGAAACTTTTATTTACTTTAAGAAGTTAAAAAGACTTCAAGTTAAAAAGAGTATCACTGCAAAATGAATGAACACTCCATTTCATGTAAAATGCTTTCGCAATATTTTATAATAAATCACATTTTAGCACAACCTGACTTTTTCGTCTTCAAAAGAGGCAAAGAACAAGAGTCAGGTTTCTGTGCTGCCTTAGCCCACTTCTACTTACCTTGCTCTGCTTTTCCTTCAATCATTTTTAAAATTTTCTCTTATAGACACATGCCTTCTACAAAACAGAGATTCCTGAATAACTATGTCTGTCAGTGTGCCTCGCTCCTACCTTTGCCCTGTATGTTTCCAACCCTTTGGCTGCTTTCAACCACACTGGGTAGAATGAAAGAAGTATAGAAGAAAACTGCCTCATTGGAAGCAAGGTGATCTGAGGCCTTAGTGATGTCTCTGATATGCAGATATTACAGTATGATGTCTCACTTTGTTAGGCACCAACAGTCCACGTGAAACAAAAGTCTTTACAGATGTCCTGAATATGGAAAAAAGGTTTGTGTAAGGCTTGTGAACTTCCAGGTTAAGGCTGTGACAACAGGCTGTCTATACACTGTAGGATACGGGAGCACGGGTGACTAGCAAGGTCCTGGGCTACATCCTGGCTCCCTGGTGGGGCGAGAAGTGGTGGGCATGCCAATGTCTGCTGTGCCATTAGCTTGTAGCTGGAGATGATCAGAGATGAGGCACAGATCTGTAACTGTGCTGTCTGTGATTCATTTCTCCAAGACCTGTGGGTAGGGTGGACCGCTTCTTGAAACACACCCTTCGCTTCCATTCTCCTTTTCAGTTTTTTAGTACAGCAGCTTCTCTGTAGACCAAAATGGAGTGAATGGTTTCCAGAGACAACAGTAATATCGTTCCCTTTTATTAACTGCTTGGGAGGCACATCATGCTCAACAAAGACGAAGTAATATTTGAGTCACATATTTGTTAACCCTTCATCATCAATGGGACTTGAGATCGCTTATTACCTTGGTGTCCATACATGTATGGTTCTTCAGTCCTGGTGTCTTGTGGAAGTCAGGCAGGTCTGTATACTTAGTATACTGACCACTTTTCCTAGCAGGAAAGGGTATGACTTTTCAGACTCTCTACCCTCAACCCAGGCAAACCACCCAGATCCTGTTAGTGCAGGGGGAAGTAGCCCTCTTGAATGGTTACAGAGAGATGCTTCAAGTACGTCCAACAGCAGCAGCAACTGTTTGGCACCTGTTTATTTTGTGATAACTCAAAAATAAAGAAAGCATTGTTGCATATAAAGTACATGCAACCTTTTCAAAAGAGCAGTCTTATTCTTGAACTTTCCAAATTAAGTAGAAAAGCTTCAAGGTGGCATGAAGACTGAGTCATACTGCATGTAAACAGGAAACAACAGGAGGCTGGTCCCTAAGAAACTCTCTCAAAATATCAGTTCAAATAAACAGCCAGACTAGGCAGTGGTGTCTAAAATTTTCATTATGTAATCCTATTTTTCAACAATTTTAAGCAACAAACATATGGGCTAAACAGTAGGTCATTACCTTAGTGAAAATTTAACTTCTGATGTTTGTAAAATCTGGAGCCTGAGAAATGCTCACTTTTCTCATCCCAGAATGTTTTAGAAAAGTTCTAAAGATAACTTGACATTTACTTTTGTGTTTGCATCTGACAGGGATTGGATTTTGAAATCAATTACAGTAAGAACCACACTGAGAGGTAAATTATCTACCAAAAAATCTTGCTCTTGGTTTTTTTTCAGATCCCATGTAGATGACAATACAGTATAAAAAACTGGAAGACTTCATTTTCTGCTATGTTACCGAAAAATATTTACATTAATGTATTTCCACCAGGTGAACTCTGGCATGAATATCACTAGCTGGGTGTTACTCCAAGCCAAACAATTCATAGTACTTGCTCATAACATACCTCCTTTCACTTACTCGTCACCAAGGAAGTGGCATACTCCATCAGAAAGTACTTAACACTGAAGTTAAGTTGTAATGGAGACTGCACAACACCTTGAAAAAGTATGCTAGCTTATACAGAACATTTCTCTGACACAAAAATGCACTGCATGAAAATCTGCAGGTGAAAAATTAAGGGACAGAGTAATTTCATTCATGTCATATTTTTCTTCTCCCATGGCAAGCAAATTACCATGACATTATTGGCAAAGTATCCTTTGAAGAAGAAATTGATTTTATAGTCTTGTAATTTGTTATCTTGACCTTTACATGTATTTTTGCAAATTTTGTTGGAGGCAGCATTAAGGTTCAGTAGTTTATGTAAATTATATTGAGGTTAATGAGGCATGAAGGATTATATGGCAGTGAAGAGTTGGCTGGATCTTTTAGCGGTTCATCTCTAGACTTTCTATTGTTTGCAGTAACAAAATGGCACATTTCAGGGGAGGCTTAAAGAAATTTCATCAGGGTTCTGATATGTTAACTGCATATTTTTTAATATATATTCAGTCTTTTTTGAAAACATCTCCTTTAAATGAATAGTAAATGATATTTGTAATAAGGACAAAATAATCAATTGATGTAAATAAGTATTTCTCAGTTGATCTGAGATCAGAGAGGTTTTCCTTGCTCTCTTATATCCTTTCTTCCATATGTCATGAATTTTCTGTGCTACTATTTCAGTTGCAAAATTCTTACATGAATGTAATGGTTCAGGTCATAGCTTTATGCAAACCCAGATTTCTGTTCCCAGTATATAACTGTATGTGCTCCTGCTTCCATTGTTCTGTAATGTTGCCTTTATTTCCCCCTCTTCTTTCCAAGCGTTCTTTCTCCAACATTCCCTCAAAAAAAAAAAAAAAACCCGCTCTCCAAGATCCAATGCTATCCAATGCTAAATCTTAGATCACCTGGATTTTAAAGTAAATTAATGTATAAAGATTTATCTAGACCAGATATCGGACTAAGTCCTTCACTGGACTCAAGGGAGCCAGACTGAGTTATCCCAGTGGCTGACTCATTCTTAGTTTGATTTTTCTAATCCCCCTAGAAAATTTCAACACTGTCAGGAGTTGACACAGACTTTCTGGAAAAAGTCTCCCCATGAGTGTGAAATTGAGGTGTTCAATGAAAGGCCAACTTCATTCTTAACTGTAAATTAATCATCGGAACCACATAATAAAAACAGAAATGCAGCTAATTAAGAAATTAAAACAGTTTCAACTGTGCCAATATCAATACAATGTCAAAGTGACCAAGAACAATAAAAACATATGCTGTTGCATAAAAAACAAGTGCAAAAGAGTCTCTACTTTTGGTGAAAGAACTTCAATGTTAAATCTAATGACATATTTAAATTCCTGGAAAAACCACTACCATGTTTTTTCTGGATCTCCACTCATGTAGATTTGTAATTAGGCCTGGAAAAACATTCCTCTTTTTTTTAGCTACCCATTATTTTCTCTGAAATTCTTTAGATTAGAGGTTATATTGGTGCTGGCTTTATTTATAAAACTGTTGCTTATATTGAAGTTTGACTTTTACAGATTTCTATACTGGATATTTGGAATAGTTCTCTTTTTCAAATTAACCATCACTACATTGTAATACGGTTTAGTATTAACAGTTACACATGCTTTATTTTCACTATGAAAGCTGACATCCATAAGCAATGTTGCCAAACACAGACCTGAGCCTGTACTTGAGACCAACTTCTAATGTCTCCATCACTTGCACCCCAACAGATGTGCAGATGCATCCTGCTGTTGAGCTCTGTATCACCCTTACAGGAAAAGCATAAACATGCCTGGCAAATCAGCATAGGGCCAAAAGGTTTCTGCCATCCAGACAGCAAGATCTGTCCAGGCCAGGGCTCAGATGTTGTAGGCTGGGCTCCTGGGAGGTGCTGTGTGGATGGTTTGGCTCTGAGCTGCAGAATGCTTAAAGAAAAAGTATAGGGCATGGTGTTTATAATGAGAAAATGAATGCTTGGGCCCATGCTTCAGCTAACACAAGAGACATTGCCAACAGGATGAGCACAGGTATTTGCCATAATGACCATACAGGTGGCCACTAGTAACAATTTTTTAATGCACTGAGAAGCTTCGGGAATGCATTAGGTCAGTGGTTTAATGCAATGAGTCCCAGCAGTACAGGCACTACTTTTAAAATGAATTACCAAGATTGATTGCCACTGTGAATATGGATTCCATCAAAGCTTTGTTTTAAAGGATGTTAGATCACTCCTTTGAAAGTATATGTGATCCCTGCTTTTCCAGAAAATTGGATGAAAAAACTTATCTGGACCTTACAATATTTACAGCAATTTTGATAATGATGTGCCTCATTCGTGACTGTTGGGGAAATGAAATACTCATGTGGTGACAGGCAAAGTTGTGTCCAGATAGGAAACTGGGAACGTGGTAAGCAAAGATGCCTTGCTTTCCATGCATCAGTGAATGACACTGTAATGGTATTAGTCAAACGGATGTGGCATTGGCTAGGAAAAATGGCTAGCCAGAAAGAAGTCAACTTTTCTTTGTGAAGATAAGTTATATACAGCCAAAATCATCAGGATAATGAAGAAGTATGAAATGACTTAACAAAGCTAGATAATTTGGCAAACATGACAGCAGATTAAATTGACAGGCTAAAAACATGGTAATGTGCACCGGGACTAGTAATTTGCAGTACTCATATTTGTCAATGGTGTCTAAATTAACTGTGACTATGCAGGACAAAGACTTAGGCATGACTATGGACAGCTTAGTGAAATCATCTGCTACAAATTAAAGGACCTCTTGGCCACTTTCAGGGAAAGGCACAAGGTTGCATGAGCTCTTTATGAAACAGTTACTTAGGTCTACTTTGTGCATTGGGGCATTGCTGGTTTAATCACCTCAGATTTTCATCTGACGCATGGTGTAGGCGTCTGAGGAAGATGTGTGGACGGAGAGGGTGTTCAGGGTATAGCTGTCTGCAGTAAGATTTGCAGTCATTTGTAGCTTTTACGAGCTTGTTCCTTCCCACTGGCAGTTCCAGATCCCACAGCTAGACTACATCTTGCACAGTGTCACTGTGGTGATAATGTCTGTGAGAATTTGTGACGATATTGAAACAATCATGCCAGCTTCCCATCACAGCAAATCTTGACATCTGGAGGAATATTGTCCTTTCAGATCTTCCTTCTCAAAATAAAGATGAAACATACTAATCTGAAGGAAATTATGTAAATAAAGAGGATTTAAAAGTTTTTTTCATTGGGGAATATTTTAACATTTTCAAAACGTGTTATTTTAATTTATCTGATGTAAAAAATTGTTAAAACATCTTTACCATATATGTGAACTTTTAAATAAAAATGTGGTCTGGGCACAGAAACAAACAAAACTGTTATTTTAAAATGTGATGAAACAGGATGAATAGCAACTGCAAAAGATATTTCAAAATGGAATATCCATACAGGAGCCACCTGTATCTCTTACAGAAAGTTTTTATGGGATACCTTTGCATTTCTGAGATGAAAAAGACTACTTCCTAAAATTTCCAAGTAGTTCTAGAAACAAGATGCTGGCAACTTGTATCTTCAGGCATTCAAGGCCTTCATTTCTGCAAACATTTTACAAGACCACATAAAGCTTCTGCTTTTTACAGACTCTGTGCTCACAAGCTGATGTTCTCAGCTTTGTCTTTGGTCACCCAGCTCCAGAAATGCTAGTGCTTTCCCTTGACTCAAACGTTCAGCCATATCACTTATGATGACCCCAGTGAGCACAGTGCTGAGCAGCTGAGATTTCGGTGGTGAAAATGTTTCAGGGCCCCGTGATGTCTTCCCTGTTGGCTGAGGTTGACAGCCAAGAGGAAATAGGCTCTGGAAGCACACATTTGGGCTTGCTGGAGGAGCAGATAGTAGGGGACCAGACTTGGGAGTTTCTAAGCATTAAAGCCTTAGCTCAAGCATATATAAGGCTTGTTTCAGCCATTTCACACCAGGAACTATGCTAAGGGAAGGACTGATACACCACATCACTGCTGATCCCACATGGAGGGTCTCTCCCTTCTCAGCCAGGCTGGATGAGATACGTGCATCTTTACCATGGTGCTATGCACAGAATTTGTTCATTTATTTCAGCCTGAGAAAATAACTACATCATGAGTAAAGCTTATAGGTATTAGGTGGACACTGCATATGAAAATACAGATTGTTCTGGATATTGTTCAGATTCATCACTCTTAGGCTGTTAAACAGATTGTTTCCCTTGAAAATGATGCTGCATTGATCTGCTATATGCTAAATGTCTGGGGGTACGAGACACTTTTCAATCACTGTGCTGATGCCAGATTTTTTTGGTTTTAATTATTGGCACATTCAAGACACAGGAAGATCTAGAAAAAGAGGAACTCATGGGACTCTGCCAAAATGATATTACTGGGTTTGATTCCTCCTGATTATGATTAGGAATTTAAATTAATATTCATGCTGTATTTGCTCCACCACCTCTTCACTTCTAACGCATTTAAAATCAGCTATGCCGTTATCTTCTATGTGAAATAGTTGCATAAATGGCCAGGATTCTCCAATCAGCTTAGTCATGCAAAGGGCATAGTCTCTTTGGAGAGGTGCTGAACAATCTTTTTCTCTTCCATTGGCAGAGCAAGGTTCCCCATCTCTTCTGGGATATGAATGTGACTTGTATTGGAAAGTGGCAGCTAATTTCAAAGTCTCATTTTAAAAATCAAAGATGTTGAGACATCCTAGCATTGCTCAGATGGCTTACAAGGAGCACATTGCTAATGACATATATTTAAAAAATAAACTGCTTGAGACAACTTGTCAGAACTTTCAATGCAAGTTGAAGAGAAGGCATAAATTAATGTAAAATATTTTTTGAAATCACTGAATCATTTTGGTTGGAAGGGAAATTTTGAGATCATCTAGTGCAACCTCACTGCTCAAGCTAGAGCAGGTTGCCCAGGACCACATGCAGATGGCTTTCGAATATCTCCAAAGGTGGAAACTCCACAGCCTCTCTGGGCAATGTCTTTCAGTGTTTGACCACCTTCACAGTAAAAATTGTGTTCAAAAGGGATTTTTTTTTTTTTTTTTTTTTTTTTTTTTTTTTTTTTACTTCGTACCCATTGCCTCTTGTCTTGTCACTGGGCATGACTGAGAAGAGCCTGGCTCCCTCATCTTCGTTCCCTCCCATCAGGTATTTATACTCATTGTTAAGATCCCCCTGAGACTTCTCTTCTCCAGGCTGAACAGTCCCAGCTCCCTCAGCCTCATATGAAAGATACTCCAGTCCCTTAAATACCTCCATGGACCAGTATGTTCATGTTTCTCTTGTACTGTGGAGCCCAGAACTGGACTCAGCACTCCAGGTGTGCGTCACCAGTACTGAGAAGAGAGGAAGGATCACCTCCGTCCATTGTCTGGCGACCCTCTTCCCGATGTGGTGTGGGATGCTGCTGGCTGCCTTTGCCACGAGGACACACTGCTGGCTCATGGTCCCCATTACTGTACATCACTATGGTTTGCTATTTAATTCACTGTTTCCATAGAATGATAGATGTATTGGCTGCATCAAAAAGGATATAGAGAGATTTCAAACAACTTTTTAAGGCAGAAATTAGTGAGGCTTAAAAGAAAGAAAGCATCCTATCACTTAACTAGCCTAAGTTCTTTGATATCTCACTTGGACAAGAAACCACTCTGGTTTTCTTCACATAAGCAGTGTTTCAAAAGTGTAATATTCATGCTTTGAAATGACAAACCAGAAATCATGCAATAGCTGGTAATACTGCTGAAATTTTTCTTAGATCTCGAAGACCATGCTCATAGTTTGAAGACACCATCTCTAGGAAATAAAAGAAGGGAACTGTCAGAAAGATAATAGTTTTTTAACTCTTACTTTGATATTAATTATTTGTGAGATGAAACACTTGGGCCTTATGTTGAGAAATCAGTAATTGAAGCCTGCCATTAAACACCTTCCTAACTTTGCCTTTGTTTTTATTTCATAGGCAAGTTAGGGAAGCTTACATGAGCACCTACAATAATCTGATAAAGGTTATGATGCATGCAGCAGGAAAAGTCCTCTAAATATATGGCTTGGAAATGTGCAACATATAAGAATTATCTGTACAGTTCAGTGGTCCTCAAAGTGTGGATATACTCAGTAACCATAAGACTACCCCTGTTTCTCTCTCAGGGCTCTGATTCAGAAACACGTGATAGCCCCCCATTTCTTCACTGTGAGTGACGTTAAAGTACATATACTAAAGACAAATTACAAAGTCATATGAAGATGCTGAACTTGGGGGGAGACTGGAGCAACAGTGTCATTAACTGAGACAAACAACTCTAAAGTTGTGCTGTTGGCATCTCTGACATTTCTCACTGATAATTTGGGAAATTTCTTACTGAACCTGAAGCCATAAAATCAGAGAGATGACAGCATTTAAACTCTGATCATGCACTCAGTGTCTCTTCACAGAGACTTTTATACAATAGAAGTTCCCAAGTGTGAGAATGATATCAGTTCTGTGTACATAAGGATCCAAAGTAAAACGTGAGGCTAGCAACAACAAACCCGATTCGTTAGAAATTTTCCACACAAATATCATTGTTGTCTTGAAGATCAATAGTTGAAAATCTGGTACTAATGTGAGACTGGGAAAATGCTCAAATACCATAGTCGTAAACCTACAAGAACAAATATTTCCAGTCAGTCATCTTTTCCTCTGCTTCTCAGCTTTTTGGTAGTAAGGGTCCAAGCAACAACATCAATTCCTCTCTCTCCATGAACCACCATCAAAATAAGACAATTCTTTCTCTCTGTTCAGTGTTCACCTGGGTGTCTTTGGTTGCATCTGGTTAAATGAAAGAATCTAGGATTTCAATTTATACACAGGAAATACTTCCTTAAGAGAAAGAAAAGGAAGTGGAAACAATAAAAGAAGAAAGAAAGAAAATGATAAATATAGACCCTTTAGGGCTTCACCTAGTCTTTAGTGAGGGAGAGAGTGTATTGGCTGCACCTCACCTGAAATACTTTCTGACATCCTAATATAACAGACACTACAGGTGCTCCAGCCATGGAATAGACCTGCCAGTCATATCTACCAATTCACTTTAGAAAAAACTTCTACCAGCTGGGAAGCATTAGCATAAGTTCATTACTTTCAGATGGTGTCTTATCGCAGTTCACTGGTCAGTCTGCTTTTAACTCAGCAATAAGAGTTCCTGCACTATTTTGTGGAGGGACTATGAAAGCATGTGCAATATTCCCCAAAGTAGCTTTGCTCTAAAATCAGTAGTCTCTAACGTGAATCAGAAAACTGCAATTGAGTTGTCTCCACAGTCATAAAAGGTAAACCTGGAGACACTAAAATACTTTGTACTGTGGTATCTGACTTCAGCATCAGCAGATTAATTGTTCCCAGAATACTCTCTGACTCCTAATATAACAACCCTGGTTACTAAGGTAATTGAGAACATTCAGCATACAGTATTTATTGTTATGATGTCTCCTACAAAATATTCTGACAGCAGACATTTTCAGAAAACAAATCAATGCAACAGCTAAATACCATGACACTGAAAAGGAAAAATGTCCTTTTTTTTCCTGCTTTCTTTGACTTCCTAGTGATAATTGTATAAAATTATGAGTAAAGGTGATCAAGCATAGGACAATTCTTACACAACTACAGATTCACAGTGAACAGCTTGATTCAGTACATACCATTTTCATCCTGCTTTCTTTCTTCTTTTATTCCTTCCATTCCTTTTTCTGACTCCTGGGTGAGTGTGTCCTGTGCATAATATGAAATCCTAGATCCTTTCATTTGGATTGACTCATATGTAGAAGCTTCAGGTTAGTAAAACCTAGAGGCCTGGCTTCCCCCTCTTTGCCTCTGTGGAGACAGAAAGATAGATAAACTCAGGAGGCACCTTTCTGTGGCTGAATTCATGGGATTAGATTCGTTCCTCAGCTTTCATCGTCACTTAGAGATTGTGACAAGGTGTGATGGTACCTGACTCCTCTCTTTTCCTTTCCTGCTGTTAGAGGAAAAGCAGGCTCCAGCATTTATTTCTTCCAGATCGGACTGGGATAGCACAAGGGACCAGCAACAGCCCTTGTGATGGATAACCATTCCCTATAGCATTCAGCCACATGAATAATTCATCCGTATTTACAGATTCATAGATTAGGTGAACTGAAAACTTTGCTGTTGTAGGCTTCAATATCTTTCTTGCTGGACTGGATGATGGTGATGCTACTCTGAGTGGTTAATGCTCTGAACAGGCTATAATCCAGAAAGTATGAAGGAGTGGGGTGTGAAGCTTGTCCCAATACATGGTGGAGTTCAAATAGCTGATGCAAAGAATAACTTAATTTGCTACAAAGAAACACCCATGAAGAGCCAGGAAATTCTTCTTTTTTTAATAAACCAGTTCACGGCAAATGATCCCTCCAGAAATATCTACCATGGTGTGACAGAGAACCCTAAACTAGCTCCAAATGAGCTGGTGCAACTACATGGAGAATGTAGCACTGTACAGAGATATTGGTTTGGACCTGTATTGGGTTTGCGTGGCAAGGTTTTGGTAGCAGGGTGGCTGCAGGGGTGGCTTCTGTAAGAAGCTGCTAGAAGCTTCCCCTGTGTCAATAGAGCCAATGTCAGCCGGCTCCAAGACAGACCTGCTGCTGGCCAAAGCCGAGCCCATCAGCGATAGTAGTAGTGTCTCTGGGATAACATATTTAAGAAGGGAAAAAAGTTGCTGCACAACAGCAACTGCAGCTGGAGAGGGGAGTGAGAATCTGTGAAAGAAACAACTCTGCAGGCACCAAGGTCAGTGAAGAAGGAGGGGGAGGAGGTGCTCCAGGAGCCAGAGCAGAGATTCCCCTGCAGCCCATGGTGAAGACCATGGTGAGGCAGGCTGTCCCCCTGCAGCCCATGGAGGTTAACAGTGGAGCAGATATCCACCTGCAGCCCATGGAGGACCCCACACCGGAGCAGGTGAATGCCCAAAGGAGGCTGTGACCCCATGGGAAGCCCATGCTGGAGCAGGCTCCTGGAAGGACCTGGCAGACCCATGGAGAGAGGAGCCCATACTGGAGCAGGTTTGCTGGCAGGACTTGTGACCCCACGGGGGACCCACGCTGGAGCAGTCTGTTCCTGAGGGACTGCACCCCATGAAAGGGACCCACGTTGGAGCAGTTCGTGAAGAACTGAAGCCCGTGGGAAGGACTCACATTGGAGAAGTTCATGGAGGACTGTCTCCCATGGGAGGGACCCCACACTGGAGCAGGGGAAGAGTGTGAGGAGTCCTCCCCCTGAGGAGGAAGGAGCGGCAGAGACAACGTGTGATGAACTGACCACAACCCCCATTCCCCGTCCCCCTGTGCCGCTGGAGGGGAGGAGGTAGAGAATAATCAGGAGTGAAGTTAAGCCCAGGAAGAAGGGAGGGGTGGGGGGAAGGTGTTTTTAAGATATGGTTTTATTTCTCATTATCGACTCTGATTTGATTGATTGGTAATAAATTGAACTGGTTTTCCCCAAGTCAAGTCTGTTTTGCTTGTGATGGTAATTGGTGAGTGGTCTCTCCCTGTCCTTATCTTGACCCATGAGCCTTTCGTTATATTTTCTCTCCCCTGTCCAGCTGAGGAGGGGAGTGGTAGAGCGGCTTTGGTGGGCACCTGGTGTCCAGCCAGGGTCAACCCACCACAGGAGCTAAAATAGAAAAGTTGTGGTAACGTGGCATAGAGTCCAGGTGTTTATTAACTCCTGTCTCTACATCTATCTCACCTAATGTTAACTTAGGCATTTTAGTACGCAGGACAGTGTTTGTTTATCCTTTAGGGACTTTCTCCTCTGCTGGGGCCATGCATATGAGTCATTCCTTTCTATTCAGTGCAACTGGGCTGGCAAGAAGCTGCAGAAAACTGCATGTAAGGGTTTCATAGTCTGGTCCAATTATATTATTTTCAAAATATTTTCCCTAAGGCACATAGCTCTGTATTGCCTGCTGAGGCCTTATCCTTGGTCCCTGAGTATTCTGCTGAAGCGCCATGGGTCTGATGCCCACTTGCAAGAGAAGCATAAATAAGACATTAATGAACACTTGGACATGCACTTAGATCAAAGCCCTACTAAAGAAAAGGGGAGTTTTTCTTTTCATTTGACTGGCTTTGGATCAAGCCTTTAGCATTGTCAAAAGCTGTGACAAGTTTTACTTGAAAAAATGTTTTGAAAATATCTTAGGCACAGTCAATAAACATACTGATAATGTAATAAATAAAAATTGGCTGGTATAAAACAATACTGGGATTCAAACAGCTAAACTTTATGAAAACTGTATAATTGTGAATAAATCTTCACTGACAAGTGTAATTTGAGGCAGCAAACATGGTTGTAGCTCTCCTTTCATCTCAAAGGAGTGGTATCACCAGAGTTCCCTATTATCACTACTTTATTTTGTATCATAAATTACCTTTAAAATGGTGTATCATCATATATTAACAATTCTGAAAGATTATGTATAGAGTAAGATATCACTCACAGGGAGTATATATGACAGAAGCTGGCTGTCCTGAGTTCTGGCTTGTGCTCTCTCTTTATTAACTGAACAGTTAATTTGCTTTCTATCATCAGGAGAATAAATTATATTAAAAAAAGAAGCACAGCCTCAAAAATACTTGTGACAAAGAGCTAGCCAAAAAATTGCCATAAATTTCTAGCTGCTATTACTTGAACATATATTATCTGTGGACTGTGACTTGGACAGAGTGTGCATTCACGACGCTAAAAGGAAGCAGAAATTCTCACACCTCCTTTGCGGCCATCTGGATATGAACAGGGTGCTAAAGGGGGAGCAGATTTTTTGGATCTCCAAAATACATGCCCTACACCCCAAAACCCACTAACCAGGAGGCTGGAGGGATGCTGGTGGAGAGTGGATGTGGAGAGTGGGGTGATCGTGGCCTTTGCCCCTCACAAATGCACTGTCCAAGGCAGCTGGGTGAGTTCAAGGGATTTGTAATTTGCTTTTGGGGTAGACAAGTGAAACTGCCATGTTCTTCTCACAGACAAGGGAAGACATCTGCTGCAAGGGTTTCTGGCTGGACGGTGTTGCACTCCATCCCGTGATCAGCGCTAAGCCTGTACAAACACCTACACAGGAACGCTTAGAGTTACTATTAGCCAATTTGTATCACTGTAATGCCATTGATTTTCACTGGAAGTATACTGGCTATACATCAGCTGACGAACTGGCTTGCAAATCCAATTTCTTTGCTGAGGCCATAATTATTTAGGGACAGGCTTCAAGCAATCAAATGTGCAGAAGCAACATATAAGTGGAATTTGATAAGGGCTTTATCAGCTCCTGAGACTGCTCACCGTGGGGAACAGTTTTACAAAGGCCAATGCTGTCCACAAAGCATACTGTTCTGAACATCAGGTAATAAACTCCTTTTTTCTTTCTTAAATTTATAAACTGGCAACCCTCCTATTATACGCTTGGAAATGATGGGATTCTAATGGGGCACAAATAACAACTGTTTAGCCCCTGAAACAGTAAAGAGCTTTGAGGAAAAAAAACTTTACATCTCTCAGGCTACCCCAGAAGAGTCTGTTGGACTATAGGAATTACTGTGTTGCATACATTCTCTCAGTGTACATCCATGTACCTTACAGCGACGTCTAGGAACCACTTTTACGGTACAAAAGAACAACTGATACCAAAACAGCCCTCTACTGAAACATGTTCCTACTTTTTTGTTATTGCTGCTTGCATTGGGACAGAGTCCAATTTTATCAAGGTAAATGGGAAGGATCCTACTGATCTCAGTGGCCTTTGAATCAGATCTACTAAGGCTGTCTCAATTCCAATTGCCAAGTTTTTCTCCATTATGATCATGAAGTTTTGCTCCAGCAAACCTAGTGTCTCCTTGAGCACCTTGGTCCTTGCCTCCGAGTACTTTGTTCACCCCCTCTGACAGTGTGCCTTTTTAATATGAGCTTTTTTCAGGTTCAATTTTCTCTTGAGCGCTGCAGATGGGACAGGGTACCACAGCTGGATGATGTCAGATTGCTTGCAGATTTCTGCTAGGTCCTGCAGTTTGCTTCATGAATCATGCCACTCTAATCTCTGGTGCTATAAAATAGCTCTGCACCCTGGTGATGGCTTATGAATAAAAGCATAAGCAGGACCTAGTGAATGGGCTGGATATGGCAGGAGAGTGTGGCCTGAAGAAAAGGCAAAATGTAGATATAATCCAGAATCAATTCATTCTAAGAAAGGATTTCCATTGGTTTCAATGAATGCCAAATCGTATCCCTATGTCATTTTAAGAGAGATTCTAGTACAGTTTCCTGCAGGCATGCTGAAACCTATTTGCAAAGTGAACATTTCCTAGGACCTCTGAAACTTCAGCTGGAACTGGCAGGGAAACAGGCAGGCCAAGCATAGTATTCTTGGGTATTCTCCTCAGAGCAGTGTATTGTGTGATGACATTGTCCTAATTTGCTAAGGTGGATTTTTCTGAAGCAAAGACAAAACAGAAGACAATAGGGAAGCAACAGGAAAGCATGCCTAAGCGTAAGAATGGCTGTCTTAGGTCAGTCTTAGACTAGTCCAGACTAGAAGCTGGTGGGGGAGGAAAACAAGAATAGCAAGCGTATAATTTTGCTGATCTTTATATAACCCTTTCAGCTTCCAGTATTTGTTGGCTAAGATGTTTCCTGAGCCAGAGCTTGTTTTTGTATCTTTGCATTCAATGGAAAAGATGAAGGAAGGTGGCATGGAGAGTGACATAATAGCAAAGGTATTGCAGGAGTAATAGCCTGACAATTCAGAGGATGCTCAGGAAACAAGGATATAATGACCTTATTTTCCTATTCTCATCTGCCCTAGTGAGAACAATTTTTAGGGCTGAGAAATTAAAGTCACAGCAGTGGTGCTGCTAAATCCTTGTGGATTAGTCTAGTTGAAGAGGTGTGATGCTTTGAATATGCAGAAACCTCTCCTTAGGTTATAAGTGGTGCCCTTCTGCACTTCTTTTTTGCCCCTCCCCCCCTTACCCCACCCTTAACTCGGTCATTTTGACCAGGTAGGGGGAATTACAATGTTCATTTACTTTCCCTTTGGTTAGCTTTAAAAAACATGCGTTTGGGATGCTACCTTGCAATACAAGCCAGTGTAGTTTTAGGCCAGTGATATTCAGGTACCAAATAATGTTTGATGTAAAAACAAGGCTTTACATAACACAGTCCACTCATTATTCTGTTAGGACTACCTACTAAGTGCTTATACACACGCAACTGGATAACAATGTCCGCTTTTTTGATTCCAAACGGATACCAGCAGGTGTGTTAAAATACACTTAGCTCTCAAAAAAAATCTCACAGTTGATCTGCTCCTGCTATATATCTGCCCTTGGTGAAGAAGAATTCTTCCCTGCTCTCAGTAACGCATTGGACCTTAACCTATGGGCCTATGTCATCCTTTTACAGACAGGGTCTCATTATTTTCTAATGTCTAAACCATCAAGAACTGATGACTGTGTCATTGTGACTGTCATTGTTACCAAACAGTCATGTTGCTGTTTCTCATGCAAGAATATTCAGTTTTGAAAGACTGATTTTCCATCGTTCTCAGAATTAAACCAGAATGTGAAAACATGTAACATGGTTTTAATACAAACATTCTCCAATGACTGGAAACATCCATAAATCTATTGCATTAAAATACAAGTGATGTTGTAAAGTGATGGCATGTATATATATTATTTTTACAAACAAAATATATCTGCAACTAGTAATGAGATAAGTTATGAGAGAAGGCTGAGTTTTTTTCAGAGGACCAACATGGGAAAAATGAGTTCAAGTTATTTCTTTCAATGAGTTTGTTAAATTGATAAGACATTATAAGTTTGCTTGGATTTTGTTTGGAAGCCTTGGCAGTTACATATATAGTTGTGTGTGCATTTATGACAAAGATAAATAAGCAATATATATGTCTAAACCATCAAGCTATGTTAGGCTAATTTCTGTAAGTAAATAATTTAACATTTTCTTCCTATTTCCCTCTTCCTCTTTTTGTTATCTAATAAACTAATTTGACACATTTTTCTTGGAATTAGACTTTGAAATCTATACAGAAGGAATCAGTCAGTACCTCTTTGTTCACAGCATAGTCCAAGGAGATCCCAAATCACCTTAGATCTTCCACATGTTTTGATGCCACTGTTGTCAGGAGCAGTGAAAGAAGAAGGTTCCACTGCTAACATCTAAGACAGTTTGAGTTTGAATTTTCCATATTAGTGTCAGATTGCAATTACTCAAACTATCCAGAACTGAGTTATGGGGAGATAAAGCCTAGTAAATACTGTCATTCATTTTAGTCTAACAGTGGTGAAAGGCTCAATCAGCAGCTTACCTACTCCTCTATTAAACATTTCCATATTTTCTTCCATTCCATTTGTCATATATGGGAAAACTGCCCTAAAAATATGTAATGTCTTACCTTATCCACTTCTAAATCCTTTCTTAAATCAACCATTGACAAGGTACAACTCTTACCTCATAGTGCTTAGGCAAGTCATGCGTTGGAGTCCACAAATGTAAAACTTGCTTCCGTATTACATTTTAATAGCAACACACATTACTTTCCAGAATAAGGTACACGGTGTTAAAGGATTTCACTCTGTATAGTTTTGTTGTCTTACCATGAAGCTACTTTCGCTTGCTTTCCCAAAATCGTGGTGATCTTCATGCAGGGCAGAGATTTTTTTTTGCTTTTTACATCTTCACACTGGGAACAGGCTCTGATTCAAAATCAGAAATTGTTGTCAATATAGGCTTACTATTGCAATTCCATTATTTCCTTACAGCATATTTAGTTTTCAACATATGTTGATGACAGAGGAAGTATACTACCTACATAGCAGGAAGACAGTGTATTACAATTTTAAAATGAAGGTATATGTATTGAGTCGTAGGCTGCAGAAGAAGCAATCACATGTTCACAAGTAGTTGAAGGCAAGTATAACACAAAAATGCTAATTAACAAGCCATAGGGAATAAAGGGAATGACATAATTATCTGCAGGACCATGTGTGGTGGGTTGATCTCGGCTAGCAGCCAGATGCCCACCCAGCCACTCACTCACTCCACCCTCCTCAACAGGAAGGGGGGAGACACTAGGATGAAAAAGTTCATGGTCAAGATAAAGCTGGGGAGATCACTTACCAATTGCCATTACTGGCAAAACAGACTTGGCTTGGGGAAAATAAATGTAATATTTCCAATTGAAATAGATTTGGGTGATGAGAAACAAAGACAAAAATTAAAACAACACCTTCCCCCCTCACTGTCTTCTCAGGTGTGACTTCACTCCTTCACTGCCTCCTGATCTCCTGAGCAGCACAGGGGGATGGGGAACAGGGGGTTGTGGTCAATCCATAACAGCTCCTCTCTGCCACTCCTTCCTCCTCACTGTTTTCCCTGCACCAGTGTTGGCTCTCCATGGGCTGCAGTTCCAACAGGAAATATCCACCTGCTCCAGCATGGAGTGCTCCATGAGCTGCAGTGTGGATATCTGCTCCAGCGTGGTCCTCCATGGGCTGCAGGGGGACAGCCTGCTCCATCATCATCCTCTCCATGGGCTTCAGGTGAATCTCTGCTCTGACACCTGGACCACGTCCTCCTCCTCCTTCTTCTCTCACCTTGGTGTTCAATGCTGCTGATTTTTGCTCTTTTTTTCCTCTTCTCCTGCTTGTGCAGCATTTTGCTCTTTCTTGAATATATTTTCCCAGAAGCACCAGCAGCCTGGCTGAGGGGCACAGCTGTGTCCTGTGCTCGCAGAGGTCACCTCTGCAGTCCTCTGCTGCCAACACCTTGCCACCTACACCCAATACAGCATGTGAAATCCCAGTATTATTAATTAATCTTGTTTATAGTTTCTGTTTAAGTTATATCTATATATAATGCTCTTTTGAAGAGGACGTGAAGGCAAACAACACAGAGGAGGGCTTCATGGTTATGTTGTCCTAGCTTCTCTTTAACTTACATCTCAAGCCCCAAGGGATGCAGTGGGGACTTCAGCCATGGGACTTCACATTGTGTCTGCAGCAGATGGTGGTAGTGTCTTCTCTGGAGGGTGCTCTGACTACATCATACACCTCCAGGAAGTGAAACATACAGAGGCAACCCTATAGCTAGATATGGGGAAATGACAACCCTGCAGGGAGATGCGTGCTTTGGTTGGCACTATGGAATAGCTTGGGCCTGAAATTTCTCCCCTTTGGGGTTCTTGAAGCTCATCCAGATTGTAACTTAGCCTCAACATATAGTGTGGACATGTGGCAGCTTCCAGCACAAGCAGAAACGATGGCTTGCATTCCCCCAGGTGCAGTACAGAGAGGGCACACAGAGAGACTGAGTGCACCAGTGTGGCTACAAGCTTTTGCACAGGGGTAGGTTTTGACTTGTGCCTCTATTGCAGCATTAAGCCTGTTCTCTATTACGTTCTAGGTAAAGACTGACTTTTATCTTGACTGTGCTAAAATTACACCTTAAATATGAAGCAACGTACTGTATAGTTTCATTAAAATGCATGCCGATATGCATTCTCGAAAGGAACAACACAGTTCTCCTCTAAAACATGAAGCAGGATTTCCCTTCAGTCAGATGTACACAAAGAAACTGGTTATTTTCCTGCCTTTTTTTCTCCTTAAAAATTTTCCTTTTGCAAAGAAAAGCCCTTGTGAAACCCTCATTTCTATCAAAAAGGTAGTCAATTCTCTTATTTCCAGGAAGACAACACTACCGGTGAATCATCAGGTAATCAGCAGCTTACAGCTTGTTTTGGAATTTTACACAAATGAGAAAATCCCCATATTGTAAAAAAAGACAGAATAAAATAGCTTTTTGTAATTGCATGTTATTGCGAACAGAACTTTAACTTCCTTCTATGGCATTTGTAAATTTAAAAAAAAAAAACACAAGAGAAAAACAGTGAATTTATATGTATTTATATGATACTTTTGCAGCAAGCAGATCAAACTATGAAAGCCGTGATATGAGTGTGGATTGAAAGGAAGTAGCACAGAAGGGTGACATTTATTAATTTACAGATGGTATTACTCTAGCTGGCTGAAACCATAGCGATCTGGTAACAGACATGGAACTCCAAATGCCTGAAGCAACCCCAGATGTCACTGCATACACTCCAGGGAATATAATTTAATAATAATTTATATGGCAAGTATAACACTTGTGAAATATGCCATTCAGCACCATCACTGTGCACATTCCCTGCTGGGTAATTTAAGAACATATAATATTTCGGAGCTTTGAATCAGGAAAGAGATGATAATTAGATTCCTACTTTAAATCAGGTATATGAAGGGGAAAGTTAATCAACTCAAAAAGACAATTTAGCAGATTTGGATTCTCTAATGACACTTCTAATTAGAATTAGGGCATAATTTGGGACACATATAAAGTTGCTAATTATTATGAAAATATTTTCAAACATGCTGCAGGCTCAAAGGTGAAAAAAGTTTATGCAAATCTTGACAATAAAACCTGTCAGATGTTCCACAGCTTGATATGAATATCTGTTCTGTGCAGCTATGGGCTTGCTGTTAAAAACTCTGATTGAAAAATTTTCATTTGGGGCACCTGGCTCCTGAACTGAATAGCTGCGGCTACCAGAGAGCTCTATGGTATTTTCTGAGAAGGGATTCATTGTCTTTCTAATTGTGTCCTTCTGGTTGTGGTGCTTATAGTTTGGTAATCATCAGGATTCACAGCCCTTTCCTTAGCAGTAAGATTGAGGCAGAAGTGTCTTCTGTTCCTAACACTGTTTAGTGTACTCCATGTCAGTGGGTTAATTAACATTCAGACTCCATAGGAAAGAACGGTATGATTGCAGCAAAGCTTAGAAAGCACTTTGAAACTCATCCAGAAGAAAAGCAAATACATTTAAGTTAACTCTTAAAGGAGGAGAATATTTTCAAAGTGAATATTCTAACCACTAGATTAAAGCATGCACCCTACAGTGCACGTCTCAGCTTGCTTCTCCCAAGGAAGTAGGTTTGATTGGTGAGTAATAATAAACTGAGGAAGATGTCTCAACACTGAGAAAAAGGGCTTGATCTAAACCTGGGAAAGAGAAGACTGACCTGTGCCCATGTTAATCCTGAATGCTTCTGCTCAGTGTAGTAACTAGCAAGATAAGTCATATCAACTTTTCTCGACTGGCCTGGTCCTGTTAACCAGGGCCATGGGAGTGGCTTTGCATTGTGCTTCCATCTCTAGAAGGCTTTCGGGCTACCAGATTCCTCATTTAGACAATATAGCATTAAAAACTTTTCTATTTGTTCAAGCATATGAAGGACCTACTCCTGCTGACTTTAAAATGCTTTGGATATCCCTGACCTCAGGTCTATCTCACTTTAGTCATCTAAAAGTTAGATCAACTAAGCTATCTCCTAGGCTTCCTCTGAAGTCAAGGGAGAGAGCTGAAGATCTTCAGGGGACAATTTATCCTACTTTTCTAGACACTTAGGACAAAATGAGTCACACTTCTAAAGGTGCCCGTCTTTCACCATTGACTACAGAGAAAGTCAAGATGTTTAACTTTTAGTCAGTTAGTGAGATAAATTCCACCCACAGAGTCTACATTAGGCATTTTGATTCAAAGAAAACTTATACAATGTGTGACCTTTGTGTAGTTTTGCTTAAAGTATAGAAGTGGAAAGGGTTTCACCATACATCATTAAATCTTGCCTGTAGATTCTTCTTTTGTATCTAAGAAAAAAGGAAGGTATTTAACAAAACAGTAAGCCAAAACGTGCACCTTTGCCAAACATACAGCAGTAGTTTTTCAAGGGCATTGTTATAAAATGGAAAGTTCACACCATCCTTCAGTGATGTACTGGTGGCAAAGCTCAATGCCATCCTTTTCCCATGAGTTTTATATTCATGAATCAATGTTCAAGCTAAGGGTCAAGATGGTCTCTTCGCTCTTTAAAAAGTTACATTACTGACAAGTACCAGAAGAGTGTCCCATTGTATAACAAGTGAGCTACAGAGAGAAGCTGGGATTGTATTCATTCCAAGGTAGTTTCATATACAGACTTTCTTGAAATATTCTCCAACACACTTCAAATGCCACTGGGCTGAGTAACTATCAGCAAGATAAACTTCCAGAAAAACAGAAAACCCAGTCAGACAAAAAGCCAAGTCCAAATCTCCAGGAACATAAAGCTTCCTTCATGCAGGTACCTCTTGAATAAAAAATTTGTTATCTTAACCTTGATGATGTAGAAATGCCAATGTACCATCCTCATGCTTATGCAAAGCATCAAAATCATTTATTGCAGAACAAGAGTTTTATAGTTTGCTTCATGTACGCTAGGCCTTCAGACTATGCACATCCTTTGATAAACACACTGTTTTGTGAGCACTTATTCCCTGTTGTGCTATAGCTTAGCTTTGTTCTTTTACCCGGCTTGTGGATCCAGAGCCAGTCCTTCCCATACCTACATCTGGTTTTGAAAAACAGGAAAACCTCTGCTGGTGCAGTCTTTCAAAGGATCCCCACTCACTTGCAAGATTGCTATTATAAAATAAGACATAACTTGGCCATGGCTGTTGTTATCCCGATGTGCCCTCATGCAGACAAAAGAAATAGACAAGTAACTCATGGATATTCTGTATACCAGGAAAATCTCTGCTGGACATGCAAACGAATTTGGTACCTGCTAAGCGCAAATAACGTGCATCTAAGCAGGGAATGAAAACCTAAAGTTTTGTCATGCAACTGTTTTAATGATTAGATTAGGTAGGGGAGATGCAAGTGGTAAAACACAGCTTGCATCAACGTCATTAGGGAAATAGGTTGACACATGGACAAAGAGGACTATCTCTTTGAGGTTCTGGAGGTAGATCTCTTACAGAGGAGCGGAGAAGTCTAGACTGAGCTATTTAGTCTTTTAATTTGGATATTGTAAGGACATTTTATGCTTACTGTGGTTTGCCTTATAATGATATACCACTTTGCCATTAGGGTTATGTTTTCTATGAGCCAAACTGTCTGATACCTTCAGAACTACGAAAGATGGGAGCCCATTTGTAGTTGCCAGAATTTAGTTTGGTGTTTGCTTTGCATCTGAGTGCTGAAGATAATGATGGCTTGTCTGAGGGAGAGAAACCACAAGGATAATTATCTAAGAGTGGAAAATGTTCAAAATAAAAGTCTTCAGAGTTTAATTTGACAATTTTAGAGGTTTAATACTATAATTTCTAATCTCACAGTAATGATAAATTAACAGAATAATCTATACTGTTAGAATAATCTGCTCCTGTTACAACTTTTTAAACTTTTTTTGTGTTAAAGTTTCAAATCCTAATAACATAAGTTGATTCCATCACAGACAATTAAATACCCAACAGCAGAGAGTTTTAGAGATAATTTCTTCATGATTATTTACAGGATCATTACAAAAATGAACATAAAGTTGGTTTCAAATATCAATTTTGTAAGTCAAACCACAAAGCAGAAATTTTGTTGAGACGAAAAAATAGCTAATATTTCCTTTTATGAAATCTAATCACTATTAGACTCCTCAAGATGACTTGCTAATGTTTCCTTACAATCTCAAGTCTCTGTTATGAAAAATAATGTTACTCAAATGTCTGATGCTTTTACCTGAAATGCAGGCTTGTTCTGTTTTCATGCATAAGGATTTATTTTGAAGAATCAGAATCAGAACCATAGTAAAATAATAATTCAGAATATGTATATAGTATATATTTACATATACAGTTACTAATAAATAATGCATGCCAGGAAAGTGCATTATCTAAAGCATTAATTTTTATCATGGCTTTAGATCAAATCTGACCCAAATGCCAATTTTCCCACGGACCAGACCTAAAACCAAGCTGTTATTCTGAAGTCTTCAACCACAACCAAAACTCCCAACTTCACTGGTTTCCCGTACAAGATGATGGTTCAACTACAACATTTCTGGGAGTTATTTCAAACCAACTCTCATTTGATCCTATTAAATGTACTCCCAATGCATGCTAAGTTTACTTTCATCCAAAAGTTATCTAATGTATGCTCCAAGACTGCTCTGCAATGTGAACCAAAAACCATCAGTGGGAGGGAGATTCATTCCCAGAGCTGCACTTCTGACTGAAGGCAGGACCCAGTTGTGGATGATAATGTGGGCAGCCTCCATTGTCCAGCCACATGTCCAATCCAAACTCCTTCAGCCTCCACATATGTTTGATTTTAGACTGGACTTTTCCATTAAGTCTGCTACTGGAAGAGGTCTGAGGAAACCAAGAGTACTGTTCAGTCTCCATTTTTCTCTAGCCCTCTCCCCTTCTCCTCAAGCAGAGCACCGTCATCTCTCTTGTTTAAGGGCTAATGCAAAGCCACAGCCTTCCTCCAGTTCCTCTGCTACAGATACTAGCATTAGAGAGTGGTACTGGGCTGGGAAAACCACTGGGGTTTCAGCATCAGACTAGAAAAGGGTTAAAATATCCTTCTTTGCAGAAGGCCATGTCCCCTTTCTGCCTCCACCCCACAACCACTTCCGATGTAATATTTTATTTATCTCAGTCACAGGATGTATCTGAACAAAAAATTAAGCCAAAGCTAGTTCTTCATTTAACTCTTACTGTAAAATGTGTCTTTTACACCACAGGTCTTGCTTTTATTTTTAATTTTTTTTCCTGGATGCTACTGAGTTCAATCATACATAACCTTCTTGCCTCCTGAGTCTTACAGATGACTGGTTTACTTTGTGTGACAAACAGATTTGCCTTAGCACAGACTTCTCAGCTTTGTTCTGCTGAAGAATCTCTTTATTGTCAAAAAGGTAGACCCATAAATCCCTGAGATAGGAGAGCAGTTAGTCTTGTTTACTGCTGCTTTAGCCAGTGATCTTTGTTAGCAGCATACCTGCTACTGGATACTCACTGAACTCGAGGACTCTGGTAGCTGAACACCAATCTGTTGCTGCTTCCATCGCAAGGGTTTTGTGCTTGGTTTGTAGCTCCTGTTTAATTTGTTTTATGTCTAAATACTCACCTTCAGGGAAAGCAAAAAAACCCTCAAACACTCAAGAATAAGCCTGCAAAATATTCACTGGCACTAATAAATTCTCAGTTTAGAGGTTCAAAAGATTTCTTTCACGCAAAAATATATAGTTCCAAAAAATGTTCAGTGCAGGTGGGTTTTGTTAAACACTGGACAGCCACAAGCTGCAGTCTGAGTCCTACTCTTTTGCTGTTTCTCAGATATAAACACAGTTTAAGATATATTTATTCTTGTACTCAAGGAGAAATTCTGCGTTATATATCTACACTGAAAAATACAGTAGCAGAGAGGGCTAAATACACTCACTTCTAATGTTTAAAAGAATTTTATCTCTAGCATGATGCCATTCCTGGGACATGAGGTCACAAAGAAACCAGCAATAAATACTAGATGAGAAGACACTGTCTTGTTTCTTACTGTTAAGTAGGTCTTGGTTCCAGCCATTTAGACCACAATAAGCTTTCTCTCGCAGTTTCCTTCTTTCACCTGTGAGAGAAGATTATGTTAAGGTGCTCATATAGAAGACTTCAAAAA
>WAAD01011232.1:27394-51350 GCA_013389945.1 Fregata magnificens | reverse complement strand
AGACTAGTACATTTGGGATGACTTCCTAATTGCTTTTCCCTAAAGATATTTGTATTTCTTTGCCTTCACAAAACTAAGATCGGCGGTGAAATTAAGAAAAGGAAAGACGTTTTTCTGTGTATTCCTGGCTTTGAATCACATCTATTAATGAATACTGAAACTGAACTTCCACCAAAATCAGGGGACTAATAAGTGAGGAAACTGCAAGTTCTTCAGTAACCAGTTGTTACCAAAGTTGTAAATCTGAGCAGTGACCACCTGTAACTACATACAGTGCACCCTCAAACAGACAGGCGATACAGTCCAAAGCAGCAGAAAAAGCGCCATAGAAAGAAGTCCTTCCACGTGCACAGGCCATCTTTTAATGTTGAACTGAATCCAAAGCATGCTGCAGCACACTTATTTGTAAAGTAGGAGGTTCCCAAGTTCAAAGCTAACCTTCCAAAACTTTGCTCATTTAAATGTGTGGAAAAATAGAATCTTATTACCGTGCCATTAAATATTCATGGGCACTTTCAAAGATCCAGAATTTTTAGTCGAGGAGAACACATGACTCACCCTTTTGCCTGAGGCCTCTTTAATATTTTTCTGCCACTTCGGCATTATCACATAGAACAACGTTTTACAGATAATCACTGTGCACTCCTGGGGAAAAATATACATATTATTCACAGGAAACATTTGTAATATGGTAATATTTATTTCTTGATGTGGTTTACTTCAATTCATTTTAAGATGTTGCTGATGTTTCTGGAAAATGCTAGCAGCATTCCCCCCACATTGTGCATCTTTCTGACAACAGCTGAGTCAACTGTCATATGCTTTGTTAAGTCACAAACTAACTGTTGTGATTTCTCCATGACATTTATTTTAGCTTTGAAAGAGAGTTTCTTCAGAAAGTTAAAATCATCCCCCCCAGACTTGACAGCATACCCCAGAAGGCTTCTACATGGAGGTAAGCAATCTGAGTATTTCTGAAATACTGAGGGAGTCTTGCCAATTGTTAACCCCTGACTCTGTCATAGACAGACTCAATTTTTGTTTAAACAAAAACCCCTTGTTTGTAAAACTGAAAAAAAAAAAAAAAATCCAGGAGCTCCTCCTTTCACATTGGAATCATTCATTCATTCATTTAGCTGAACAGTTCACAGTATAAAAACTGTCTTTTGGGCAAAACTGAGTAATATCCATGAAAATGAATATAATTCTGACTGGCTATGTATGACTTTAAAATATACATTTGAATTTCCCCATAAAGATATATAATCAGGGACAATGGCATAAGAAGCATCCAAGACTATCTTCTAAGATAGTGAACAGAGAATTGTAGCACTGGAAAGAACCTTCAGGTGTTACAAAATCCATCCAGAGGGGCTATCTTTTACATGATAAATGTCTGGTACTAAAAACCCCTTCCTATATGGAAGATTTCAGAATTGCCTTAATGTGTCCCAGGGCTTAACAGTCCTTCAGATTAGAAATGTATCTTATTTTACTTAAGCCCATTGCTTCTTATTCTGTTCCCCATGGACAATGGAGAACAGATTGTTTCCCTTTTTGCAGTAGCCATTTATCGATTTGAAAACTACTATGTGTTCTACCTTAGTCTTATTCTAAACTATATAAACTTTCTGAGCCTTTTCCTTTAGAAACTCTTAACGTTTTAGGTCATTCTCCTTTGGAGTCTCTGCAATTGGTTCACAATTATCTTGAATGACAGTGCTGGAAATCAGACAAGGCTACAGCTGAGCCGTTACCTTTATGCAAGTATTCAAACATCCGATATGTGGCACTTCTGTTTACACATCACGGTATATTGGTTTTATGCTTTTAATTCAAGCATCCTTTGGGCTCCCTTTCTCCTACTCTGCCAACCCCCTTTCCCTGAGGCTCTGGCTAAGGTCCTTGGAGCTGCTTCGGGTTGTTGCAGTAGGCTTACAGTAGGTGTTATGAGAAAGAAGAGACTGCTCAAACATAACAGGCAATCTTTTTGGCTCCTCACCAAGTGACAAGTATTTGGGGAAGAGGCCTTGGAGGTCATTGCTACACACTCACAACGAAGTTTCTCCTCCTGAAGGTCTAATCATTAGATATTTAATTGAGCTTTATTTAAGGCTTGGTTTGTACTATCAAAATGACGTAAAAGAGCTGACTTATACTGCCCCACCCACTGTCACATACCTGTCCATGAACATGAATAAAATGTCATCTTAAATATTTTTTCATATATCATGAAGAAAATAATTCTACTAACTTGTTTGAAAATTTTCAGAAAAAAGTTAAAAACATCATTATGGGTATCCACTTTTTGGAATCCAGCTTAACTTTTCTCCTACTGAGTTTTTGAGTCACTTTCTTTGTTAAGCACCTGCAGACATTTCACCTTGTATTAAACTGTACAAACTTCTTTCTGCAGTTCAACAGAGAACTTCTTTAGTTTCTTCATGTGTTTCTATAATTAGGTTAAATTTGGATGATTCATTATGTTAAACAATCCTCAAGGCCATGCTTCCAAATTCTTCAATAGTACCTCATTAACAGCAAACCAATAAAATGCAACAGCTCTATGCATAAACTTTCGCAAGCTCTTCTGATGCTTTGTTCTGCACATCTCAGCACAATGTTGGGCTGGCAAGACAGCTCTATCCTCTCAGTTTGTATGTAACACACTAAAAGAGATTTTTTTACCTGCAAATAAAAAATTAAGAGCTCACAAGAGACAGCAGAGGAGTGAAAACACACATACAAGCAGCCAAGCAGCCCTCAAAAAGAAGTTACAGAAAGCTGGGTTTGCATCGTCCACTCTTGGATAAGCTGTTAGGCTGGGATCCTGGTTATATTAGCTGCCTGTGTATAAGGTCCTATCAAAAATAAAAGTAAGGATTTGTGTTTGGAGCCATGTGACATAGTTATGAACAAAGAAGCTGTATTTTTTGACAGTTGTAAAGATATATTATAGAGCTCAATAGCTTGTAGGAAGTCCAGGAAGCCATTACCATTCACTGCCATAGGGATAAGGAAATACTTGTAACACTGCTGTATCCTGAAGCATAGTGCAAAGCTGTGATGAAGTGCAACATGTCAGAAGCCACAACAGCTGGCTGTGCCGTAGCAGAGGGGGAGTCCAAGCTACCTTTAAGAGTATGTGACCAGAGGGACCAAAAAAGGTCCTGTGCTCCAGAACATCCCTGTAGTATTGCTACCTACTCGGTTTTCACTGAGGTGGTTGGGGGCTCAGGTTAACACAGGTGAAAAACTCTAGAAATGAGCCTGCAGCATCCCTTCGCCCAGGATCTCTTCATCTGGCAGTGACATGCCAAAGTGAAAGGGGGAGCAGAGGCTGTTTGACCACATCTCTGTGAACAAACCTCGCACTGCTGCACCTACCCATATGACTCTTGTTCTTTCCACAGCTTGGAAGACAAAACACTGTTAATCCTCATGGCCATGCCCCACTTTCACCTAAACCCACCTCTACCTCATTTCAAAATGTGCAGGTCTACATACTTTCCAGTGCTTGCTATCATGTTTGTAACCTGATGGCAGTAACTAGAAACATACATTTTTTACTCACCAGCTCACAGCTGGAGCAGTCCTGGTTTGTCCTGAGGGATGGGCTTATTTTGAAACAGCCTATTAATAAGTATATTATCATCACTATGCACAGCCACATATCTGTGCTCTCTCCTGTGAATGAAGAAGAATCATGAACACACCAGCCTCTAATTTTCATTTTACCTTCCTGGTGAGTTGCTTCCAAGGATGTGGAACAACTGCGGGGAAGCCCCTGAACTTGTCAAGTCTTTCAGGAGATTCTTACAGAGGATCACCAAAAGGATGCCATACTCTCCATGTGTTTCCACAGACACAACCTACAACCACTGGAGCACAAACAGCTTTATAATTTATTTATTGTACTGTGTGTTACAGTACTCAAAAGGAAAAAAATGAAAAAGTGTTCCTTAAAGAGACCTGCTTGCCTGATGTCAGCAGCTCTTCCACTTACCCTTTAATTTTCTAAGCAGATGGCTTGAGGTACAGAGGTAGTAGAATCCCCTCTCTTGGCATTGCAAAAGAAAAGGAAACAGATTCTGAAAATACCAGTGTCAGAATATTAACCTGATTTTATTTTTACTCCCTTAGCCCAATATGGAGACCCAAATTTTCCTCTCAGTAGCTGAGTCCAATTGCAATGCATCATGTAAAACAAATACAAGTAAATACTTGGGTAGTCCACGCATGCTGATCACTGTGCTGCCATGGTAGGTTGCCACTTGCACTTCAGTGAGCCGGCTGAGGCATAGCTAGTTTAAAATGTAATGTACATTTCCAATAAACTAAATTGCACTGCCCTACTACTCATTACAATGTAACTCTAGCCTCAAATACACTCTTTTCTATCCATCCACACAACTGAAATTTGTGTGCAGTCTGCCAGCTCACTTTTCAATTACAGAAATGTACTTTTCTTGCCTTGACAAATGTAATCTGATCTTGCTGCTATCCATTTAGAACATGGCTGGATATAGCACCTTCACAACCCACTCCTTTGGCCATGCTTCCTCCTACGTTTTTCCTTTCTCCTGCTTGTTAGGGATATTTCCTGCTGGCCCCTGTTGCCATGTGGAGTCTATCACCTAAAAGCACCCAACGCAGAATAGGAAATATAGTCTCTTTTATGTCGGTTAGCAACAGATACTGTCAGCCATTGCTATACATTCTTCCAACTGCTTTTTAAAATCTCCTATACGATTGCTTTCCCAGGTAGGACCAGTCCCTTTGCTCCCTGTTTGCACAAATACCGGTGCTGAGGGTTACGGCTCTGTGATGGGGCGCCTATATGTTATGGGGCACTCTGCTCCCCACGTGACAGCTGTGACTACCAGCTAACAGTGACATGTGAGGAAGCAAAGGCTACCCCAGAGAACTGCAGCACCACTCGCTTAGGTTTTGTGCACTTGATTCACTGGGGATGTATCAGCATTTCCATGATTACTTTTAAAAGGTTATATAATTAATTCAGAAACTTTTTAATGGGGACATGTGATTCTAGCCAGGAAATAATTTCTTTTCCCCAATCAAGTTTTTTTAAGTGTGTATTTTAAGTGACATAAAAGTAAGATCAATTACTATACTATATTGGCTTTGGACACATTTTTCAGGTTTCTAATGGCTTTAAACTAAAAATCTGTCTTTGGCAAGAGATTAATGAATTTTATTTGAAAATTAAATCTGTCAAGATAATGAAGTTCAAAATTAACTGCTGAACATAAACAATACTTTTGTATGCAATTTTCATAATTTTTAAAATTCTGGATAGTAGTATAATTACAGAGTACAATCTAGGTTCCAAGGGAGCTATTTTCATTAAACACACAAAAAAATTTAGGAATTCTGTTCATAGTCAAACCACAGTCCAAAATGGTCTGATTAATATAACACCATTGTGGGTTAACCCTGGCAGGCAGCTAAGCCCCACACAGCCACTCACTCCCTTGCAGTGGGATGGCAGACAGAAAGAGAAGGGTAAAAGTGAGAAAACTCATGGTTGAGATAAGGACAGCTTAGTAGGTAAAGCAAAAGCTGCACGCGCAAGCAAAACAAAAGAAGGAATTCATTCACTACTGCCCATTGGCAGGCAGGTGTTTAACCATTCCCATGAAAGCAGGGCTCCATCACACGTTATGGTTACTTGGGAAGACAAACACCATCACTCCAAATGTCCCCCCTTCCTTCTTCTTTCCCCCAGCTTTTATTGCTGAGCACGACATCATATGGCATGGGATACCCCTCTGGTCAGTTGGGGTCAGCTGTCCCAGCCATGTCCCCTCCCAACTTCTTGTGCACCCCCAGCCTACTTGCTGGCGGGGCAGGGTGAGAAACAGAGAAGGTCTTGATGCTGTGTAAGCACTGCTCAGCAACCGCTGAAACATCAACACTGTTTTGGCCACAAATCCAAAACATAGCACAGTACATGAGCTACTATGAAGAAAATTAACCCTATCCCAGCCAAAACTACAAACACTATAAGTTTTTGTAAAAGCTGAATAAAAATAAAAAGACAATGGGGGAAAGGGGAAAGTCTGATGACTAAGTTTCCTTTCTTCTTCTTCTTGTTAGGGATATTTCCTAGTGGCTTTCATTGCTATGTGGAGTCTATCACCTAAATGCACTTGGATGCAGAAAAGTCTCTTTCATGTCTAGCAATAGAAAGCAAGTCAGTCATGATCTGCATGTGCATATCTCTCCCCCCACATTAAAGCAGAGTGAAGGAAGTAATTAACAAAAACTTTCTAGGTGACTTATTGAGGCTGTCTGCACTAACTACTGTGGTGGATGATGTGTCTAACTGAATACACCCTGGTACACACAGTGGATAAAGTATTTTTCACAGAAGCTCTTTTAATCCTTGGATTAATTTCAACTTGTTCTCTTTTTCCTAGAGCTTAGAAAATAGAAATATTTATTTCCTAGTGGATTTTCCTCTGGCTCCTCCTGGTCTAAGATGTTTAACTAACTTATAGATGTACCACAGTTTTATTGATTTACTTCCTGATCATTGCTATTATGAGTCTTACCCATAAAAAGTGACAGAACCCAGTGAATGAAGAGTAGTATATCTGGCTACTGTTGGACATCCAGATGTCTTAGAAGGGGATAGATCAAGAGCTAACAGTCCCCATTTTCCCATTACTTGCTGATAAGTCGAGATGAACACCTCAAATACAGACACCTCCATTTCAGAAATGCAAACTGGATCATGAAAATTACAAGATTTTAATAAAGCCTGATGTGTTTCTGATTTGAATCTCCTATTCAGACAGAAAGAGGAACTAAGGGGGCAATTATCTCAGAATCCCTTTAAGGTTATTGTTTTGTTGTGGAACAAGACAATCTGGCAATCTTTTTCTTACATTCAGCCTTAGGAAACCACAAACAGAGGAACATATTTACTTACCTTGTTTTGAGTGAAAAGGAGGAGCCATTTATTTCCAAACAGTCTCTATGGAGATCAGGGATAGACTCATTAACTTTAGCTTCATCTACAAATCAGACTGACAGTCAGTATCCCACAGACAAACACTTCCCCACTACGGTGGCAAATTGGTAAATAATCACCTCTCCAACCTCCTTTCCTCTTGCCACTCTCTTCTCTATTTTTGGGTAGTAATGAAGATAAACTGGCTGCTTCCCAGCAGAAAAGGGACCTATCAGTCAGAACTGACTGGGAGGACCATAGTCTTGGCTACATAAGGAAGAAATTTTCCTCTCTGCCAGGATATTTGAAAAGAGCTTGTTTGTCTCTCTAGATAGTTACTGCAGTTCCGGATGTAATCAAGAGTACCAGCATAAGGGTGACTAACTGATGATGTTTTTCAATGTGAGTTACAGAAACAATGCAGTATTACTTCTGTACTTTAAACATGAAAATCCATCTCTTGTTGAAGTCAACAGAAGTCATACACTTATCATTTGGCTCAGAAAACTTGTTCCTCTGAGTCATCTAGTAAGGTTACTGAGCATTTCACATTATGAAATCTCTTTTCAAAGAGAAAACATACCCTTGACAAGTATATGTTTGAATATATTTCATTGATAAATATTTATAGAGATTTATAAAAAAGTGTACATTAGCTGTCATATTTTTCAGCATATTTAAAAGAATATGTATCTCACTATCTTACAAATACATTACCATATGTTTTATTTCTGCAAGTATCCAGATGCTCTCTTCCTGCAGAATAGCAAGTAGATTCATTAGAGAATTCTTCTTCTTAAGAACTCTGATTCCTTTTCTTTCAGTTATCTAATTCTTTACACCTGCCATCCTCCCCTCTTACCAATTGACTTGATATGGTAATTAAAGCTTCAAAAAATGCTTAAATTTAGAAGTGCATGCAGCCTTTTTTGAATATAAAAAATGTATTTCTCTTTTTGGAACTTACATGTCTAACACCTATACCATCCAATATATATAGTGAACTATGAAAGAGTGTCATTATTATAATAGCGGACCTGTCTGCAGTAACTGTTGCAGAAAACATTGTAAATCAGCTTCCATTTTAACTCTCAGGCTTTTACTCACTCAGAACCATCTGAAAAATATGTTTCTTTGGATGGAGACCAAAGGTGTGACACGTCTTCATAAACTTTGTTTTAACAAGATTTCATTGTCAGGATTCAAGTGTACTCTAGATAGGTCCAGACCCTCTATTCTTTGGTACTCAGGATGCATCCTAATGAAATATTCTTCTCTGACTGGACCAGAAGTTAGGAAGATTATGTCAAACATCCTTTGGCAACTGTCAACGAAATCCAAGGAGAGGTTTACTTTTGTAGTACTCCAAGTACTGTTTTTAATACTTTGTAAATGTGAAGTGGATGGGATCATCTACTAGCCAAAGTATTACAGGTGTTCAGGGTAGTCTGGATACCATACAATTGTCATTTTTTCTGTGCACCCCAAAGTTTCAGTAGATCCCAGCATGCTTGTCCTGTATTCCGAAATCAAAACAACCTTTGGTCCCCAGTATTTCAGAGAAGACTTCAGTTATATTCTGAAGTATTTATTTTTCTTCTGGTTTTAGTTTTCCAGGCTCAGTCACTTCAGAATAGAATAGTATTAATGTAGCCTATATTCTGAAGACATGTCTGTAGTACAGAATCATAGATGACAACATGCAGGAAAACAAGAGCAAGATTGCAGAAATCCATTCAAAGAGGTAGGTGATGACTTTGCTAGTGTTGATGCTACAAAGAGAAATCTCCCTCAAATATTTAATTTTCCCACTTAGGTATCTAAGTGAACTTGTGCCATACAATGAACCCCCTCACAGTCGGAGTATGAAGCATCCTGGTGATGAATCCAACTGTCCTTGCTAGGGGGAAGAATGAGGGGACAGATGAGGAAGCACAGTGAAGGTTTAAATACTTCAGATGTTACAGGGCCATTTCTCTAATGAGCCATGCTAAGGTTAACTCACCACCTACCTCAGAAGAACTTCCAGACCCCATGAGCTCCCTCACACCTCTCCCTCACCAGTTAATGGCCAGAGGAAATAGACACTATGATTATCATTTACCCCCTCAGACTCATACATGTCCTGATGAAGGGGGTGAGAAGTATCTGGAATCAAGGGACAACCTCTCCAGACCTAAACCATGTTGTGTGCTTGTTCCTTTATTGGTTCAATCACTGCCTTCACACTGCTTTGATCAAGGAACGAATTCACTCTAAATTCAATTCAATCTGAATTCTAAATTCTAAATTCTAAATTCTAAATTCAATCTAAAGTGAGTTTCTTAGTCGTGCCCAGTCAGTGGGCTATTGGGATAGACTACTCCAAGAAGCTGTGTTGGCTCATTTAAAGTAGCAGCAGTGAAGAGCTGTTCTAGGACATGAAGAAGCATTTTCTTTTGGTTGTAACAAGGATCTGTTAAGAAGCTGGATGGTGACACTTTTTAATTAGCTTTCAGTTAATTTTGGACCGAGTAATGATTTTTAAAGATGTAAAATCTTATGTCTCTGGACAAAACATGTGACTTGTCTCACAGTTAGTGGGAGAGGGAAAAACTTATCAGTTCAGATTAGGCCAAGGGAAGCATATGTGGTATGAAGCACAGTCTGTTGCGTTGAATTCTTCGGGGATGTGCAAACAGGACCATGTTCAGTTCAAAGAGAAGTGGCAGCAACCAGATTGTTATCTTCTGTTGTGTATTAGGCACCGGCATATCAGGCTAAAATACCTCTTACCTATGTCTCATAATGACAGGGATTTATGTTAATGATTTCAAAGATTAGATCCTTAGTTACTATGTGACATTTATTAAATGGGGACAATACAAACTACACTTTTACTTGTTTTGATTCAGAGGCATAGACAACCAGAAGGTACTCCTATTTCTTGTCCTAGGTGTCCCTTGACTAATTCCAAGCATGAAAGCATACAACAGATCATCATTTTCAGATAGTAATCAGTAAGTAGTTTACTGATACTCAGAAGAAGAGATGAAAACTCAGCAGGAAAAATATGTTGTCCCATCAGAATGCTTTCCACTTCATAACTGTTAAGGGGAAAAAAAGGGTCTTGCAAAAAAGGTGCATGTCAACAACTTTCAGTGAGGATATTTAAAGTATGATGTTAAGTGCATCTTTTTCTACATCAGACGGGTTATAGGTCAAGCATTTTACTTTTCCTAATTGTGTGTAGGTCTAGAATATGATTACAGGTATTGTTTCTATGGGATAACCTAGCAATTACCAATACTTAAACTAACTATCTGTAAAATAACCTATAGAAATGCTGCACACCTTTTATACCTTTCCTTCATATTCTGCAGTGGACCATTGTGTCAGAGTTCTTTTCAAACTGTTTGTGTCACCCTGAGGGTACTTGCAAAGGATTATATTCATCTGGAATGCTCTTTCTTGTGATCTAGCTATAATACATAATGTAATGATACATACTTCACTACATGTATTACTATATATGTTAATACCTAATAATACCAAGTATTGCCCATTGCCTTACTAGTTTGGAAGCTATCCAATAAGATTCTGTGCCCACACTATGTGGCCCAGCAGCTGGACACACTATAGGGTGCCATGCTTTCCAGCTGTGGAACAGGAACTCTTCCAAAAAGCTTATTTCTATCAACACTTATTTCTAGGTTGATATGAGATTCAAAAATTTTTGAAAGAGTTGCTATGCTGATTAGAAGGGAAATTTAGTAGCTTTGTACAAGATTATAGAATGAAGATACAGCAGCAGAAAACAGAGGTTGTGTTCCTTCTGGGTATTACACACCAAAAATGAGCGGAGCTATACTTGAAATGTATTAGTACTGAGGAAGTGAAGTGAGCATTTTTGCCAAACTCTCTTGATGTCATCACCTCATTCTCTTCTTTTATTCCCATCCTGCTTGTCTGTTTGCCTTTCATGCTATCTGGCAGCGGGATAGTAAGTACCTTGAGGAAGGGACAGTTTTTTTATTATGTTTCTGAAAAGCTGCTCAAGCAGTTCAGTTCTGTGTTAATATTCTTAGGCACTACCATAACACTTAATAATGGCAACATTTATCAATGAAGTGATGCAAAGGTGACCTATTTTAAAATAAATATTTCTCTAGCAGATATTCACTCTGGGGATTTGTCCCTTTGTATTTCTTTGTTGTTTCTTTAGCCTGATTTCCATGTTCTATGTATTACCTTTTGACTACTGAAGCATTTAAGGTTAAGAAAAAAAAAATTCCACCACATTATTTGGCTTTTTTTCCCACAAAATTTATGCTTATAGAAATCCACATAAGAGATTCCAAAGTATATTTAGCTAGGAATAGAGATGGGTACATATAAGTATTTTTTCCTGTCCTATGTAACTAATGTTCTAGTAGCCCGTTATGCATAGTTTCATAATTATTTTGTTTTATTCACAATTTTCATATTTAGTTTATCAATGCTGTATTTCACATTTCCAAGCTTTTTTAGAATCCATCTTGCAATCATGTCTTGAAGTTATTAAAACTTTTCAAATTTTTTTGTTCTAATGATATGCTGATAGCCTAGGTTAATACATTATCCCACAGATACCTGTGTATTTAATTGATCTTTCATAGGCTTCTATAAACTCACTGGAGCATATCCTTAATTTAAAAACAACTAACTGGTGTGAACAGAAATGATTGGACTTTGAGTCAAAAACAGTTTGTTCTTGATTCAAGTCCATCCAATAATCCATTTGATTAATTCTCAGAATTTTTCAAAGTCAACAGGCTGTTACGCACTTGACTTCTTACTGAGAATGAAACTGTTTCCTTAAAAGTCTGAACCTGATGCTTGGAAAAAAAATATGTGTTCGTGAAAAAACATTGTACAGAGCTGGAATGAAAAGAAATCTCTTCTCATGAGTTTACAGTGCTTCTGACTAACACTGACCAAAGGATGGAAGCAGGATTCCTTAAACACCGTCAGATGTGATACTTTGTCAAATTAAGAACCGTGCTAATTAGAAAATACTTTTCTTTTGTTTTCTTTTTTTTTTTTTTTTTTTTTTTCAGTTTTGGTGTTCACAAAAGTTTTAATTTTAGAGAAACACAGAATTTTAAAATGCTGCATTCGGTAGGTCACAGACAGGGTAAACCCTTTGCCTTGGGGATGTTAGAATGGGGAAGCCAGACATTAGCCTCCACCTCCATTCTTATATCTCTTTTTTCCCTTCCACCCTCATCTCCTCTCTCCCTGGCTGTGCTCTGTGTGAAGTTGCCTCCTGGTCTCTCTATTCCCCCCTGTTCTTGTGTAAGACTGCACACAGGTTCAAGGATCACTTCCTAATATTCACTAACAAGGAGTATGTTTTTAAAATAACATGCTTTCACACATATAAACTGCACATCACATAATACATCGTCCTTCAAAAGTACCAGTCCCTGACAATTAATTAAGCCGTACCTGCAAAGAACCAACACAACACTGGGGGCAGAAATAGGGAACATTAGAGGCAGGGGGCTATTATGGGAGCAGGACTTAACTATAATAACTTAATTAAGTTATTATAACAGTGGTGATGCTAGAGTAAAATGCCTTTTTACTCTAGTATCTGCTTGCTTCTACTGGGCTAGAGTTTCCTGCTCAGGTATCTAATCCACTCTATTACTGAATTCCTTTTCTTATTTATAAAACATATCAAGAAATTGTATTGGTGAATAGCCTATATTTCCCTGCTTTTATTTAAATGATTGCACAGAAGCAGGATATCAGACTTTATGAGTGGCCAAGGGGATCAGGAATTGAAGTTTGTCCTAAGTATTTTGTACTTTAGGAAGCAATGAAGGAGAACAATAAAAAGACAGTTAAATTGAAAGGGCAAACTCCTTCATAGCGCTGAAAGTTTCCATGAAAACACAGGATGATATATCTCTGAGGCCACCACTTGAGACGCTAACATAAGAACTAGATCACTATGATACAGATCTTGGTAGGTCTAACATGAGAAATAGACAAATATCTCATTTATGATACTTTTGTATCTGTTAGAATCCCCTGTGTAAACAACCCTCTTTTCAGGAGGAAGACAGGGAGCATCGAAGATTTGTGCCAGGGTGCTATTACACTCTAAAATTCAGCAGGTGCTCACATATTCTTCACTGCCAGCAAAAGGAATAACTGTAGCTAATGAATTAACATAATGAATTTAATTATGGAATTCAAATGGTAAAAAAAGAAAAAACCATCTGTGGTCAGTATTAATGATCTGCTTTTCTTTTTATTCATTAATTTGCATATTCATGATGGAAATGTAATGCTGCTGACCAGTCTGCTTGAACATAACATTCCCTTAATACTTTTATTTATTTTTCTGTTTTTAGTGTTGATGCTCTTGGTAACCGTGTAACATCCAACCCATCAGTAAATTGGCTGAGATATGAAGAGGCTCTGTAGCCTCAGCTTCTGAAGCTGAGAACTAGGTCAAGTATCACAGTAAATGTTGTGTCTGGATGAAATAATAGACATCAAAAAATTAATGTACATCCAAACTATGTTGAGATAAGGTTTCTGATAGTCCCTAATTGACCAGACCACTCCTACACATCTTCTTGAAAGAGTCTTCTCAAGATGCTAATTAATAAGCACAAATCTCCTCTGACGTGCGGTAGAAACTTTTAACAAAATATGTCTCTAGCCTCCCTTGAAACTTGAGCGTTACGTAGATACGTGGCCAATTGGTCTTTCTTACCCAAAAAAGAGAATTCAGTGTAGATCTGAAAGAGGTGTTTTTCTATTTCATTATCAACAGATCATTAGCAAACCCTGGGTCAGATGCTGATACCCTTACTTGTGTGGAGTAATAATACCATATATAATTTATACTATACCTAAAAGAAACCCTTCTGAATTCAAACAAAAACACTGGTGGATAAATGTATCTCTTATCAGAGTTAGAACACCAGACTCTGACCTATATTTACTGAGGTTGAGGTGATGATAACTTGCTTACCTGTTGCTACTCTGAATGTGTTCATAAACACAGGCTTGCAGCTAGCTGATGCACTAAATGAACAGATTCCATTTAGAAGCACTGGACCCCATTCTGATGCCTGTTTCACCAGCTGATGGCCAGAGGGAAGGTGAGTGAGATGTGATCCAGCATTTTGTATTATTCACACAGAGCCTTCAGATGAGGACCATACCTGCTAATGCCTGGGCTGTAAAGGGTGTGAACCTTGCTTCATGGGCCACTTGCAGCTGGTGCATGCTGCACTTGCAGCAGGTTCAGGTGGAGCCCACCAGAACAGCATCAAATCATTTCCAGCAGCAGCAACAAGGTACCAGAGGGGTCTCACCAACCACTGGTACTCCACAGGATGAGGACACCCCAAGCACAGTTCCCGTGATGTGTGTGTGCAGGGGAAAGCTGTGTTGTATGCGCTAAGCCCAGTCCCAGTGCCGAAGCGATACCTCATTCCCTAGCAGAAGCTTACCTGCAGGGCAAAACGTGTACCTAGGCCTTGTCTACCTAGGTTTTTGCATCATTAATAATAACAATAATCATAATAATAACCATTAGTAACAATATTAATAATAATGAAAAATAGTAAATTTTACCATTCACATAAAAACAGCTGCGCTGAATCAGACCAAAGGTCCATTTACCCTCATACCCTATCGCTGACAGTGACCCGTGCAAAAACCTGGAGGTGTATAATTGCTAGGACACATGCAGTAGATGTAAAGCTCATTAGGAGCTACTTCAGCTTATTCCAGCTGGGAACCGGCCTGCTATTTCTAAGCAGCGCACTGCAGACCTCCACGCTCTCCACGTGAAACCTCACTGCCTACTGAGTGCGCTGTCTACATCTGGATGCAAATATGCAACTCAATATTGCATATAAAATTTAACAAAAGGCGTCGTCCAGAATTAATAAATTTCTGACACCTATAGAGCCTTTTTCATTTTTCTTTTCATGAAACTTCTGACTTTACTCTGTTTGGTTAAAGGATATGAGGCCTGTGTAATAGACTTTGCCTTTAAGGCAAGAAACAGCTTTGGGTTGTACTAAGTTTCCATGCAAGTGTAAGATGTTGAATATCAAACACATTCTTTATAGGGCTCAAATGTCAAATCACTACTCACAAATAAGCATTACCCTTGGTTTTCCAAAAGTCAGTGATGAGATCCAGTGAACACCAATAATCGTACCCTCCATCAAGAGGACTTTTGATACAGGAAAGGGCAGGGTAGCACTACACACAAAGCTGCTTACTACTGGTAGAAATGTTCCTTAAGTATGTGCAAGTAAATACTTGCATAAACAATTCACAAGTAATGTCCTAGATATCATAGGAAGCTGTCACAGCACTGGCATTTATTCTTAGGTATGACCATGAATATTTCATGACCGAGCAGATTAAAACCTATCTTAAGTAATTATACTGAGCTGTTTACTACTAAAAACTCTGCTGAGTCAAAGCTGTGTTTTCCATACTGTTTTGGTACAGGATACACAAATACTTTTTAATCAAGCAAATCAACAGATATATAGCATGTGTTCAACTAAACTATGCGATTTCTTTGAAAAAAAATAGTAATCGAGTGGAATTAATGTAATGAATTGTCATTACTAACTATTAAAGTAGCTGCAAACAAATTTGCCAGTGATTCATTCATGCTCAGGAAAACAAGCTGAGTTTGAAAACAATAAAAAAAGTTTATTATTAATGAAAACTTCAAAAAAGTTAACTCAAGCACCCCCCCAATTCAAACATACATTTGTCCTCATCTCACCTCTGAATCATCTCTTCAGTCTGCCCTTTCTCCATCATGCTTTGCTGAACTGATTGCTTCAGTCATGTGAGACAGGGAACTGGGAGACACAAATGTCTTTGCACAATACTCTGGCCTGCTCCCATTCAGAAACGGTCAAACAAAAATGATATGAAAGGGTGTTGGCCTCCAGGATATAAATAGAGGGAGATTTTCTTTCTATGAGCTGGGCTTACAAATAGGAATCAAAGAAGCAGTATTTGGAAGGAAAAATGTATTTTTTAATCTAATAGTGCATGCTCTTGATTCAACAAACAGCCTAATGCTCTGTATGTACTTCATGTTATGCTTGCTTTTGAATAACAGGTGGAATCAGGGTCTCTGCACACAGTATCAAACGACGCAGTCCTTTTGCACACCCATGCCATTTTCATTGCCCTTTAAGAACAGCTACTTCACATTGTTGCAAGCTCCCAACAAGACTTTGCTTCTCCACCCGACCTCTGGGAATTCCTACAGCTACTTTGGGCTTAGTTGTACTTCCTGGAAATCACTCATAAGTGCTTGATTCTTGTTTTTCAAGAGACCTGAATTAGCGCCAAGGATCTGTCAGGGCACTAGTAGTTTAACTTGATTGATGCAAAGACACCTGTGAAAAAAAATGAAGATCATACTTGTAAGTGTTTGTTGTTTTTTTTTTAAAGCTGGTACATAATTCACTGAATACATGAAAGAAAATGCTGTTATCCGGTATGTTAAATATGGAGATGAAACTCAGTGGCCTTGTATGTAAAGCTTTTTTCCTTCTTGATATATGCTGAAGTTACATCCATTCTTAACCTGTTAGTATACAATACACATAGAATGGGACACCGTGAGAATGGCAAGAGAGAGCGACAAAAGGCTTTGAAATATTTTGTTAGTTACTTCGCCTTTAGGGTTTTCTATACTTTTGGAGGAAAGGGACATTGCAAGGCCAAACATCAGCATGTCCTCAGCCATGAGGTTGTTCTGCAGCCGAGTCTCTGGTGGGTGCCAAATGTGGAAAGAAGTTTTGTGGTCCCCATCAGATACGTTTCTCCTTTGCTCCAGGGACACAGCTACAAGTGAACAGTCACAGCACAGGCTCTTGGAGCCCCTGGTTGGGAGACTGTCCTTGGTGCTCAGAAGTAACTTGTTTAATGGCTGGGCGAAGGCCTTCCAGGTCTGCAAGGAAAATGTGTGCCCCAGGGAGCCTCCTCCTTGTCTAGCCCCGCATCCATCTGAGGAAGGAAGAGCCACCAGTCATAGCGGCTTGGCCTGGGCTCAGCAGCACATCCTGGGTGGAGAAGGCAAGAGGTGGGGTCTGGCAGGGAAAATGCTAGAGGGTCCCTCCCACCCTCACCACCAAAACGTCCCAGGACATTTTGCTGTAGGAAGGAGAGTCTGTGGTGAGTCCATGTCTTTATGTCTTACACCTTCTACCAAAGTCCTGAAAAAAACCTCTCCTGCTGAATCTCTACACTGTCTTTTACATTTTTTTCTTTTAATGGGTTTATTTAGGCTACCAAAAAGGTACCATAAATAAATGATATTGGTATCCTGTTGAGAGATTTGCAAGGCCAGAAGCAAGACAAACTATTTACTCCTTCTTTATTTTTCACTTAGCTGGAGACAAAATGATCTTTTAGAGTAAATGGGGCTGGAATACAGTACAGGTCTGCTGATTTTCTTCAATTTTTCACAAGCAGGAATTCATATGCTTCCTCCTAGTCAGGATATTAGAGACTAGTTCAATAAAAAAGGTGTTTCAGTCATACAAAAGTGCTTTCAGAGGGACTCCCTGAAGAACGTGTCAAAAAGCACCTGTAGAGCATATTGGGAGGTAGACGGTGCTTGGGTTAAAGGAGTAAGGGTGTCTCCCAGCATGGATGTCTCTCAGGCCATTCAGCAGCTATGCTAAACGTAAAATAGGAAAAAACCCCGTCATACCAAGTATGGATATTCCCTAAACCCAAACATTTCAGGGGGTATATAGCTTGCATTTCTCCTTCATACCTATTGGCATGAAAAAGGTCTAGTTATTCATTTCAAATATCTCCCAGGATCTGGAAGAGAGTGGTTATTCCTCCCAGTTGGGATTGTAATGATTTTGACATTAACTTGGTTTCATTCCTTTTCTTCAAGTATTTTACAGTCTTTAGTTCTAGATCATTGTTCCTCAGGTCAATTATAGAAAGCCGCACAGCCTGGACCCTCAAAGTAGTAAAAACTGAACATTTTAAATTAAATCCACACCAACTGAAAGGCCTCAGCTCCTTGAAAAGGAAAATCACAGTTGCTTCTTTCATGTGGTTTTTATCAAATCATCATTTAGGGTCTGAAACAATGTTTAGCACATTTTACACTAGTATATTTGACTTTGGGAATGGAATTGACAGTTGCTGAAGGAAGCACCTCCAAACTCCAAGCAATTTCTCTTTAAAGTAAGATTTATTTCTTTTTACTTTAGCTGATAAATTCCTGTTCACACCACACGTGGACATGTGATGATGCTGAAGAAACTTCTTATAGAGCGCAAAAGCAACTGGGTGGGATGGGCTTATGGAATCTGCTTGGCATACAAGTCAAAACGCCACAAACGATCTTGAATTTGATAGCTGTTAAACTATGATGAAATTTTTCTTTTCTCTCGTAAAATTTAGGAGTAGCTTCTATGCCGTAGAAGCAAACATAGGTACAGAATTATGAGTGTTGAGAACCCATGCAGGGCAGGTACTAGACACTGCATCTCTAATAAAGTATTATGGCTGTTGATGAAGGTTACTGGAAAAATCAGAAGTATGATTATAACTGGTTTTGCTTTTTACTATTACATTCTATGAAAAACACACTCCTGCTTTGTAGCAAATTTCCATCTGGCTGGAGGATTCAACGTTTATAACAATTCGTGCGGCAGCAAGATTAAAAATTCACTATGAAGATTAAATGATAGTACTAAGCAGCAATTGTTTGAGTGTTAATTTGCTTTTTTGGCTTCACACTGACTCAAATATAGGTAATTTCAATGTACTATGCCAGAAAAACAAAAACAATTATGATCCTTTATATCTCCTATAATTTCCAAAACATAGCGTTAGAATGTAAATGTTATTGAAAACTTGTTAGCCTGTAAAAAATTCTTTCTTTCTCTCTTTCTCTTCATAACTATGAATAGAAATAAAATACCTGTGGCAAATATATCTGGTGTGGTGCATATTTTTGCTGAGTTCGTCAGCTGGCTGCAAGATACATATTATCATGAAAACACGTTACTACTCCCAGTCCACTAACTGAGACTTCTGAATGCAGATTAGCAGGGACATGGTTTCTATTCTTAGTTTTGTTCATTTAGAAAGTTGTTTGATGAAAACAGGTAACAGTCTCTGATATAAACAGTGTTATTGGCCAAGAAGGAAAAAACCCAACAAAGAACAAGAAAAACAACAGAAAAATATGGAGGTCAGAATTGACGTTAAATTTAAAAGAATCCCATATGCTTTAGTGAATGTACATTTACGGGCAAAGTACCTGTAACGGTTTCATTTAAGACGCAGGTACAAGTGGTATTTTAGTAGTTTATGGACAAAGAAAGAAGAGAAGATACTCAATTTTTCTTAAGTCTGTTCCAGAATATTTGTTCAAATATGTTGATACAGGGACCAAAAGTAGGTGTCCATAGACATTTCAGTGCCTCATTTGACCTTTTATTATCACACCGTTTATTGCACTTCTAGCTGACAAGCGCCCTTTGGTAAGTCAGAGCTACCGTCCTGTTCCCTGTGGGATAGCTGGACCACCTTGTAAAACTTCAAAATGATAATTGAAAAATAAGTAAATAACGAGAGAAATGGAATGCTCTGATAAAAACTGAAACTTACATGTACATAAACTGCAGTGTAACAAATAGCAGGAATAAATCACGCTTTAGCTTCAAGCAAGGAAATTTCTTTGCATCATAAAATCAAAAAGGAACTAGGAAAAAGTTGTCTGCTTAGATTTGAGTAATACCATAGGAATAACTCAACCTACCCAGACAGCATTGGTATCCTAAATAATTAGAAAAGATTGAAGTGCTGATTTAACAAGTTAACATAAGGAAACACTTAAGTACATATCTAGCTGTAATGAAGTTATTTAATTAAGCTCCCAATAAAAATGAATATATGTGGTTGTAGAACATTTTAGAGCAAAGAATCTTTTAAGTTACAGACAGCTTACATATTTAAGAGGTAGGGAAATGTTTAAGGGACTTCTGTAATCAAGAGAAATGATTACTTAAGGAGAAAAATACATTGTGGTTTAGCTTTTAGGTCCAGGCACAATAAGACCTTTATTGAATCCTGTCTCTGTGTGTTCTATATCCAGAACAATTCATTTGTTTCTTACAATTTAATCCTGAGAGGAAAAGGCAGGCATATTGACTGTTCATATGCAACTATATTAATTTTGTGAATGCATATTTACTTTTCAACAAAGATTATTCAGAAATATATTCAGAGAGTTTCAGCTGAAAAGTGACACCAACTTTCTAGTAGTTCTCGAGGGGCGTTCTGGCGGTCTTCTGTTTGTGACCAGAGGATAAGGTAGAGGATGCAAAGTGTCGCAGACGAAACTCTGCTTAGTCTCAGAATTCAGCAAAGGTTTCACCTTAGTGTCTGAAGAAAGTTTTATTATTTTCCACACATATTTGAGAGGAAATATAATACCAGAGAGATGACTCATGATGCGTGCCAGTCTGCTTGACACGAAGGAGGAATGCATACTTGCAGGGCTTAACTGGCCCTATTGCAGATTGTCCCTGTGAAGGAAGAAGCCTGGGGTCAGAGGATGTGTCTGTAGGGCACAGGGGGGAAAGCAGGTAATATTGATTGAATGAGAAAAGTGCTGTAAGTTACCCTGCAATATTTGTTGATAGCGATGCTGTAAATTTGAACTCCCAGTTGCCATGGTTACAAACAGACTTTCGTACTGACCAGTAACAAAAAAGTGCCCTCCTGTTATTTGTTGCCTGTTTCACACATTGCCCACTTTTCATAACGATTTATTCCGATCGCTTCGTACTTCTCATAGAAATATTCATCACCTGCTGGGGCTCAGTTTTTCATTCTTCTCCAGCTCCCAGTAATAATTCAGGACGTTGAAGAATTGGAACCAGTAGTAATGTTTTAACTTTTTTTTCCCACAGCAATTGCCTGGATGTTAACAGGTTAACTTTGCATAAAATCTAGGGACTATTAAGACAGGGTTTCAGCCATGCCAAGACATATGAGAATATTTTCATGACTTTTTTTTTCCCTTTTACCCCAATACATAAGTATTTTTAAATAATCATTGACAAATTAAGCTCCTCCTCCACTTTTTCAGAACTGTTTGTCAGCCTCAGTGCCTACTGCAGAGGACACAGACAAGACTGGAAACTAAACTGAGAGCTGACTTAACTATTTCCAGCTCCCGAAATTAAAAATGTGCAAAAGCATACACTAGGAGAAGTAATTGAAACTTTAATTATTCCTATAGCCACTGTAATAACCTACCATATATAATATTATCAAGGAAAGAGTACCACTGGGTCTGCGTCATAATATTAAGCATGTAAGGAGGATATAAGCTTTTCCACTACAACAGAGAAGTGGCTTTTTGGCCCTAACTTGGTCCCTGGACTGAACATTTCCCCTGGACTGCAGAAATCCTGCGGCTGTAGGGTTGTCCTCAGTACATTTGTATGGTTTGAGGAAGAAAAGTATAGCCTGACATTCAGGATCCAGATTTTTAGTAAGCCTTTTATTGTACTGAGTGACTAAAGCTACAGAAATCATTGGTTAACATCAGGGCAACTTCAAGCTGTGACCACCTCAAATGACCAAACTGTGTGTCTTCCCGTGAGCGTACCATGTCCCAGGAGAGACTGACTGGGTAAGGTACTTCCTCGCTGTTTCTCCAGAGGCAATGCAGCTTTGTCAAAAAGAGGTTTCTGGCACCGAGAGACTCAGGGAGAGTTATCTGATGTCCTCCACACGTTGTCATCACTTGTATCTTCACTCACAACCTTTCAGTAACACTCAGCATGCAATCTACTACCCTTGATTGTCTCTTGACTTCAGCAGTTGAACATCTGTCCACTGGGGAGAATAGCATTTTTAAAGTTAATCTGTATTTGCACAAGCTCTACAGAAGCTGTTTATCAAAGCTTATTAGATGCTTGAATTGCTTAGGCTGTCATACAGGTTTTATTTTTCTTCAATTATAAGCAAGATAGCAAGTAATTTTTTTAGCAGACAGAAGTCCCCACTGTATTATTACGGTTTTATAATAGATACAATAGTAAGTCTCGGTAATTTGATGGTGTGCTTCCACACTTTTTAAACACTTACCTTCACAGCAGATTCATATTTTCATGAAACACAGTCTTTCTGTCCCTGTTCCTTCAGGTTGCTGTTTCCATCGCAGATAATCCTCCTTGCTGGTGTGTATGTTAAAGCTATCACCCTTGTTGAAAGGGATCACAGAAGACTTACTATTCCCCATGGGCCCCTGGCAGAAGTTCAAGGTGAATCAGCAGATTCACCTTGGTGGGAAACGCGAGGAGCTCCGTTCATTGCAGCATTCATTGCACACACTACTGCCTGTGGTTAAACAGCTGCACCAGTCCAGACCGGGAAAGGGATTTTGACCCAGTCTTTTTGGGACTAAGTGGTCACTATAGGGGAAAACATGAAGCAAAGCCTTGCCAGTCGTACATGAAAGCACATCATCAAAAGGAAAGCTCTAGTTTTCCAGTTTGTGCTCGCTCAATATCAGTTTACACCTGTAATTATTCACTGGTGCCTTTTGCAGAGATCTGGGTTGTCATGCAGTGTTCTGGATTCCTTTTTCACATTCTTAGCATCCTGTTCTCCTCTCACCAGAGTCTCAGCTTCCCTACCAAATACATTTCCTGAAGATCATCACTTCTGCAAGGGTTTGTGTCTGCTCTGGCAAATTTCTGTCATGATCCTTATGCCCTTCCTTTGGGCATCTCACTTGCTGAGCATCAATTCATTTGCCTGAATTGCAAACACAGTGATTATTATTACCCCAGAAAACAGAAATGGCTTTAGTGCTGCCAAGGCTGGCTGGGAATGTAAATGTCAGGAAGCTCACAGGACTCGTATGAAGCCTCAACTAGAATTTAAAGCTGTTATTTTAGTGGGGAACAATGTCAATATTGCTGCCTGCCCTGTTCAAGGAATGAGTTTCACTATTGGAACAGTGGGCAGCAGACGGGCAGATGACTAATAATTGTGTGATGCCCTGTATTACAAAAATCAAATCACTTGTTTGCCACATAGCTTTTTGAGGTGGCTCCAGAGAACTAGTCAAGTTTTTCAGAAGTGATCAGAAATTCTCTGTGTCTCGTTCTGGACATCTGCTGCTTCAAATACCTTGCTTGGCCTATTTTGCAGAGTCATTACTTGGCACTTGCTGAAAATGGGGTTGTTTAGTCAATTTTTGACAAAGCAGCTTTGATTAATCAAAAAGGCAGTGTGCTATTAATATATGAAGATGTATATTCCCTGTTTTTCAGACTGGCTCCTGAAGTAGAAAGAACATGAAAATAAGTAATTCATAGTTCCTTTTGCAAGAGCTGTGGGATTTAGGAGGTTCTACTCACTTTTGTCCAGACGTTCACAAAATGCCAGTGTCTACCCAATCCTGCCCTCCCAGAGGGTGGGGGTTATTGACATATTCCTGCCCGTCTTCTTAGAATACAGGTAGAAAAACAAGTTATCAGGAACAAAGATGAGTTGTGAAGTTGCTGCCACAATTCTCCAGTACATCCTGGCAAATGAAAGGCTGTTGTTCCTTAATGAAGGAGGTGCAAAGTGTCTTGNTGCCTCGGCTGGCTGACCTTTAAAATAATAACTAGAAATTAAAACCCACTCCTTAGGAATACAACTCACACTGCAACTAGGAAATGAGTTGAAGCAATTTATACGTATGGCAGGAGGTGACATACGTGTTCCTGCTACAGACTTCCCAAAACATTTCAGAGAAATCTGAGTGGCCTTTTTGAATCATTTCCTTGCACATTTTTTCCTGTCTTGGTGCTAATCAGCATACCTTTCACTGTGCAAGGAACAGCAGAGAGGAAAGGTAGAAGCATGGGAACAGAAAAAAAAAAAAAAAAAAAAAAA
>WAAD01011232.1:0-27346 GCA_013389945.1 Fregata magnificens | reverse complement strand
ACAATGTTTAGTAACATAAAACACAAAGAAATTGCAGCTGTAGCCAGGGAGAGAAACCTCAGGTTTTACAAGAATTCAAAGCGTTTCCTTGTTTCAGAAATCAGGCTGCTATATATTTGAAGAGCTGAGAAAAAGAAAACAGTTCAAATGAGGGAAGGCTGAAAGACAATAGTGAACGGAAGAAAATTATATATGCCAAGTTTTGTAGAACTCGAAGACTTACCTTAACAACTTTCATTTTCAATCAATCTCAAATCTTAAATGAAAAAAAATGGGAATGTTAATACAGCTATTTTTTATTCATAATGAATAATAAACAGAATAATTTACAATTCAGATATCTCAGGTTTGCAAATTAGTTCTCATGGTGAGTCAGAAGGCAGTGACCAAAGCAAATTTATCATGTGAACTGATGCAAGAATGTGGTAAATCCTTCACATTGCTCATAAATCACTGGGCTTATTGCTGTACCTATTTCCCTGAACTTTTGTTCTTTCAAGCCATTTGATTCATCTCAGTCACCCTGCAGCTAATTCACAAGAAAAAAGTACCTGAAACTTCAGGGTTTCTTCTTCTGTGCCTGTGTGTGGGAGCTACATACACATACATACATGTACATGGAGACTGATTACAGCACCCCTTTTTGCTCATCACTCAGTCACTTGGTATTTCCAAGTTTAGACAACCGCAGGCCACAGAAAAGACAACTCCATGATCAGAAAGTGGGAATTCTTGCTGTGTACTGTCAACATCGTTTATATAGAGAAAAAGAGTGTTTGGGTCCCCACATGCATCACCAGTCACTATTGAACAGCCTGAGGTCAAGGCAGACCCTTGCAAGGTTAATCTCATCCCAACTTTTTCCCCATGATTGGTCATTTGTGAGCAAGAGATTCAGTGCTCCAGACAAAGAGAACATAGCAGAAGCATGGATGCAGAGCACTACTTTATGGGTTTAAAAGAAGGGAGGAGAAATTCGCCCTGGGTTCAGCGCGCCAAATGTGAAAATGTATGTTTTATGGCAAAGTAGCAATTTGAGACTGAGCTTTCCAATACAGATGAACATTTTGAATATATAAAAAAGAAAGCGAACCCAAAGCATGGTAGCTCAAAAATAAGCATATTTGCTGTTCTCTGATTTTGGCTTTCGGTATTTTACAGAGATTTATGTTCTAACAAGGGACTAGGGAAAGAGATTTTTGTTCAAACCCCACTGGTTCCACTGCTATTAATAATGCTGATTTTTTATGTAGGTAGTGATTGTGGAAATCTTTGTCGTTTCTCTTTTCAAGAATATTTGCATGGGGGAAAAAATATATTCAGCTTTCTCTTTTGTTTTGAAATCTGGCCCCAAAAATGTAACTTTCCTTTTCTTTTTCTCTTCTTAATTTATTCCCTGGTGACCTCCTCCAAGAAGAAGATAGAGAAAAGAAATTGAGAAGAAAGGAAGGAAATATAAAGAGTGGGGGAAAAAAACCACCAGCCATCCAACCTGAAAAATCAAATCATCAGAAACTGAGGGGTTTTTGCTCAGGGTCTCTGGCAAAAAAGACATAAATTTTCAAATCTTTCCTTCCTCTGCTTCCTGCCCCAGACTAACAAAAACCTTGATTTATATAATAAATTTTTTTTCCTAGTTTCCTTAACCCTTCTTCCCTGTACACATTATAAATCTCTGGAAGTTAATTACAGACTTTTTAATTAAAACAGCTAATCACAATAGGATGTCTATGTAATCTTTAATATTCACCCATGATCAATGGAGCCAGAGCGAGTCCTTTCAATGATTTCAATGAGCCCTCCTTCGGTGCCCCATTTTTGGCTAGAAACCACTGCATTTATACACTTTGTGGTAAAAATGAAGCTATACTTACATCTTAATAATGTTATGAATAAAACAGATTATAAAATACGGCAGAAGCAGTCTGTCAGTTTTAGAGATCATTTGATTGCTACAGTAGTTACACCTTCACTTCTGATCTCAGAGCACACTTAAATAGTCATGGGTTATCTACATTGTGTGTTAGTAACCCAAGAAAAGACCTTAAGTCTTTGGGAAAATCCATGTGAGAACACCACTCCTGCAAGCCAAAACAACTAAGTCCAACTTTTTTTTAATAGTGTTGAGATACACTTGAGATTTTAATTTGTTAATTCTCAAAAAATCAATCCCAAAGTCTTTATTAAAAATACATCTGCTTTAATTAGTTATGTAACTTTTTCATTATATCCCTGTGTACCAAAATAACATGAAAGGAATGGGAGCAAGAAGCACAAGGAATAATAAGAGGTGCTGGGACTGCAATACACTTTTGAATAATTTGGCAGGTCTCTTTGCTTGGTAATGACAAACACAGGAACAGACATTATCCAGCCAGCTGCAGCAATATGGCAAGTTACTTTATGAAGGTAAGTTTGATGAGAGCCAAATCATAGGAACAACCAGTATTCTTTTAACCCACTAATTCAGGGACAAGGAAATGCTTTAAACAAATTCACCTTCTTGCATTCTGTCAGATAATCACAGCTTTCAGGAAGAAATTAAAAAAAACCCCACCCTACCTAACTAAAAACAATGTGCACATCATATCCCCCTTCATTAGGGTTTCTTGTATACTCCTTGATTGTTTTCAGTGTGTTTTCTACTTTCTTTTGTTTGCTTGTTTATTTCTTTGTTTTTTCCCTGGAAAGGAAGGAACCGTGAAGCCATAAGTAACACAGATGAAAAACAAACATGGTCTTGGGATCACATGGGGAATCCATTCTCATCTCTCTTCTCCACAGAAACACTGTTGTGCCCCTCTGCCCAGCTGCTAGTCTGTTTATTTCAAGTAGCGCATGATGTAGACCAGATTGCGCTGTGCTCTGATAAGCAATGGGGCACTGATGGAAGGTGTATCAGGGTACAGCTGACTTTGCAGCAAGGATCAAAAAGGGAGTGTGCTGGCAGCATAGAAAAGGGGAAAGGATAGCCCATATTAGAGGAGGAAGCATGGTCCTTGCTGGAGTGAAGTGGCACCAGTCACCATCACCTCTAATTACCAGTAAATCAAACTGTGAGTGCCACAGGGAATTGCTCTCTGTCTATATTCTTACTGTCTACCAGCTGGGTAATGAATACATTGTGACTGTGCCATTGGTCATAGTCCCTAAATACTTTGCTCTGCTCAGTCATTAAAAATACCAATATACCTAGTTTCATCCCTTCTGTGCTCTCAGTGGGCAGACTTTCTGGTTGCCTGGTTTGAGCAATGCTTACGACCCTGAAAATGACCAAATCCTGCCCACGAGAGAGCTTCTGTTTGACTAATCAATTTTCTGCTCAGTGTCTCAACCAATATGTGAAGGAAAATATATGTTGGAGAAATCTTCAGTGTTTCTTTTTCATGCCACTGATGCTTTGGTTTGGTTTTGTGCCTTTTTTTTTAATAATCTTAAAGAAATTAGTGAATTTCAGATTGAAAAATTTATTTTCTCTGAAAAGCAAGAACATTATACGGTGTACATTTTGAAACAAAATGTCGCCTAGAAAGTATTTCCTCCATTTCTTCCTCTGGACCAAAACTTCACGCCAGTTTTGACCCAGCTTCACTAAGTTGCAAAATCTAGATCTGCCCTTTTTTTTTTTTGTAAACTTACAATTCATTAAAATGTTTGGCCCAGCTGCAGCTCTAGTTTAATTTCCCATAGCCAGAAGAGGAAACATAAATGTGCACAGGTCGTAGTCTGATCAGTTTTAGAAAAGGACCTTTCTGTGTAAGGTTCTTGTTCCCACTGTTGGCAGCTGTCAAAAGAGTTACACACAAATAACAACGACTCAGTAGGGAGGAAATGTGACTGTCTGTACCTGGGATTTTGTATACAGTGAAGAAGCTGAGAAAATAAGCTCTTTTTTCAGTTATGATAATTGCTATGCAGAGTTTATAAAAAATATGTCATGGAAATTTTGAGGCAGACACATTACTGTTTAGTTTGTAATTACAAGAGTCATTGAAGACCAATACCAATTGTCAACACTCTCACCCAGTAAAAACATGGCATTGAAAACATCTCCACAAAACAAGCACGTATGATAGACTGTAATAGATTGCAGGGCTTTCAACTTAGTCTAAATAAGGCAATAGAATGTAGGTAACATTTTTCATTCAAGTCAGATCATTGTAATGTTTATGGAATGCAGAAATTACTTAATATTCTTGCTAGAAATCTGAAGGGGGTCTCCCACTCAGAAATTTCAGATGACATTATCATTTTTCTTAAATCTCCCAGGCCCTTTGTAATAGCTTACTTTCACTCTCAAAGAAAAATAGCTCTTTCTGGCTAGAGTTATTCTTCACATTTCTGATAAATTGCAAACTGATTTGGCAATTACTCTGAATTAAAGATAGACATGTCAAACAGATCACTTAGAAGCTGATCAAGAGCAAGTTAAAGTGTCAGGATGTAAAATAAAATTAATTAGAACTAGGAAATGGCTGTAGATTTTTTTCCCACGAATAATTGTGATTCTGATGAAACAAAGACACACAAGCATAAAAAAGCCACAGTACATCAAATAGTTTACATCTCCATTTTTTTTAATAATACTTTGCTATTTAGAGGGCTCTGAGTACTTTTAAAACAAATGGCTTTGTGTGCCAAGTGTGGAATTCTACATCGTGCATCTCTCATCTTGTATCCTTGCTTACCTTGATCTCTCATCTTGTATCCTTGCTTACCTTGAAAACGGTCTGGAGTCCTCTAAAAGGACTGCTAAATATGTCAAACTCAGGAGTTAAACCACCATCCTTGCAGGCTCCACGAAAGCTAACAGTTGTCCTCCTGGCTTAACAGCTTTGTGCAGGCTCTGGCACCTGATTTTAGGTTGGCTTAGGGCATCCTGTGGTCCTGGGCTGGGGTGTGAAAGTTGCCACCTTGGTACAGTGTTTTTATTAGCACTTTTGGAAGCTTGAGTATCAACAGGGTACAGAAACGTAATTATTCTTTCTAAGCCAAAGGTGGTCCCCATGGAGACCCTTTTGCTGCAGCGGCTTTGGCAATACACATTAGCTGGATAAATAGAGCTAACAGAGCCATCAGTCTACTACTTTGTGCAGGATCTGTATTCAGATAAAATAGTTGTTTTAAATAGTTGCATATATAAATATATAGATGCATATGTATATTTATGTATGTATTAATCATATTAATAGAATATGTCTAAATATTTAGGCATTTCTTTGCACTGTTTGTGGGCCCAGATACGAGGATTCTGTTTTGGGAATTAGCTTCATCTAAGCCACATCCATAATAATCTTGATCATAATTTAGAGCATTCTGCATTGTGTTAGAAAAGGGAGAAAAAATGGAAGGAAATACAGAGCCATCAAGATTGAGACACTATAGTTAACTTCTGTTGACATCTGTATTCAGGACATCGGTTACTGAAGGAAAAGGTTGACCCTTGTTTCAAGACCACTGCTATACTGTAATTAAGCAAAAGGCAGTTTTGTTAGGCTTCTTTCCAGCACAAACTCCCCAGAACTTTTTCTATTAAGGAGAAGCACTTTCAGCCACAGCAAGTGCAAAAGGTTTTCTTAGGATGGCATTCTGGCATGAGAGCCACACCGTTCCCATCAAGCATAAGGAGATTGTATAGGAGAAGTGTAACCAAGTAAATATAGTTCACTTGAGCCTTCAGAACATACTGTATGATGGAAAAGGAGCAAAAATATTCAGTATATTGCCTTTGTGCAACTCATGATGCCTCTCTACAACTCACAGTTCAGTTTGTAGCAATGCAACATAGAAAATAGGATTTGCCATTCATTTGCATAGTGGGGATGTTCCCCATCCATGAGCTGACAGAATTTTAACCTAAAATTCTACCATTTGACAGGAGAAAAACTTATAAACATTTGTTTGGATAAAACCTTCATATTCACTTAAAAGTTACGGATGATCTTTCATTTATTTCTGCAAATACCTGTTGAAGCGCGTTTCTGCGTGCCATGTTTTGAATAATAAAATCAGTATTTATTTGTACAAGTATTGGTGCCCGACTGTCTGGTTCTCCTGATGACTCTTTTAGGACAGACTCAGGGAGCAGAAATGCCGTGTGATTTAGGTGACAAAGTCCCCTAATTAAGATTGAACTGATTCATTCCAACAGCTGCGACAGAGACCTGGTGAGCAGTCCAAAGAATGAAATAAGTTCTTGGAGTATCCAGTTAATAATCTCTAGTGTGAATGAATATGACTTATTACCACTGAAACTGGAGAAGAATAACATTAGTTTGAAACTTGGTGTCTTAACGTACCTACCCTGCAGAAAAGGAAAAGCTGTTAATACTCCAGAAGTTACCTTCATGAAATCAGTCATTTTTCTCCCATCACAACACTTTCTAGTCAGATTTGGAGTGTAATGCATTTCACCATGGCAGACTACTACTTTGTAAGTCAGTTCTTCGTTCTTCTAATAGCGTTAGTATTTGATTTATAATATTTGTCTAGCATAAGTAAATCTGGCAGAAGGCAATTAAAATAAAGTTCTCTAAGTTTACAAGGGTTTCAAGCCTAGAGCAAGCTTAATTAAAGTCAATCATGGGAAAAAAGCACTTAGCCCTGCAGCCCTCCACATTTGTCAGACATCTGAATCATGGGAAAGGTTAATTAGAATCAAACGAGGAAAAAGTAAACACTAAAAGTGCTTTCTGGGGTTCATTAAATTTAGATAAGTCAAAATATGTAATATTCAGCTTTGTAACAATGACCGACACACATCTCTGTCTCTTTTCCTGCAATCACAAATCTTCCAAACTTACTGAATTAGAATACTTGGGAAGCCTGACTCTTAGTTACACCAGGCCTCCACAGCTCCATTTTGACAGTGAAAACAGAAGTAAATGAAATTTTTATGTCCCTTTACATTGATGGAAGAGAGTAAAGCAACTTCTGTATACATATTCATTTCCAAAGCAGAATGTTATTTATCCTTTTGTGATTATTTCACAGTCCCCTTCTCTGTACCTCTGTCCTCTGCGGGATGAAGCTTTAGGAGTCTTACTACGATACTCTAAAGAAAACCTCCTCACTGGGGGCAAAAGCAGGCCTTGGATCAACAACAACAACAAAAAAACCTACCCCAAACCAATGCCTATTGATTTTGCCAAACAACTGAGAAATAAGCGAAGGAGTCTCCTGAGTGAGGGACACGAGTGCTTGTGGCCTCCTGCCTGCACAAGCCTCCGTGAGCAGAAGAACCTCTCTCCAGATCCTGTTCCCTTTGCAAGGTGGCTACTTGGCTTGCTCCAGCCTGTAGCCCTGGAGTGAGCTGGCATGTCAGCAGAGTCAGCACTCAAAAAAAGCAGCGGGAAACAGGGACTGCATCAAATCACCCAGAGCCAAGCTTAAAGGAAGGCTATTTGTAAGAAAGTGGTTTTCTAAGGAGTTTGATTCTGTGCAGAATAGAGAGGAAGGTGCATGCCTGGCAATGAGAAGCAAAGAGAGGGCTGCCATGGGGTATGCGTTGGCCAGATAACCAAAGAAAATAAAACCCATGTGAGACAAGTGAATCTCTTTTAACCTGTTCTTGGGGGAGGAAGGAGTAGGTGGAATTGAGAGCACAAGGGAAAAAAAAAAGTATTTTTGTTTTGGAAATGGAAGAGAGCTGTTAGAGAGGGAAATAAGCCCATTGTATGTCTTCAAGGAGACAAAAATGGAGTGTCCGAATTTCTGGGCCTCTCTGAAGCATGTATCTTCTCAAGGTTTGTAAGCCACTGTTGTCCATGGGAAATTAATATCTCACCACAACATTTCCTAATATGTCAGCTCTTTGTCTCCCTTGCATGAATTAGATTCCTATTGAAGCAAAAACATTTCAAATCCATCCTATCTACCAGTTAGCTTGGCTGACAGCTCTGGCTGCAGTGACATGCAAAAAAAAGTACGTAGACTGCAACTGGAACATAACTTGCTCTAAAGTGAATAGCTTTCATTTGTATTCATCGCATCAATGAACCTTCTGTGAAACACTAACTAGTCTGTCTTCTAGTTTCCTTTTTATTTCTTGATAACCCCTCATTTGTTTCTTCATCTGCAGTGCCCACAGTGATGATAAATCAGTCAGGACACCATAAAAAAACAGAGACAAGTCTTTGCCTCGCTTACACAGGTCCAGCTATGACCCATTTTTACAGAATTGGCAGACCCACAGATACAAATGCTGCAAACGTGTCTACAAGAAAGCAGAAGAGGAGGGGGACTGCCCTTCATCTAGCAGGGTACCTCAGCCTCCTTCATCAGTCACAGGCAGAGGATTCGTCATGCTTCTGTGCCACAGGGCCGCTATCAGTGCAGAGTGGTACAAGGTCCTGTGGGTTTTGCCTCACAGGTTATAAAGCCAGAAAGGTCCACTGCTATCTGCTCTGGGATGACCTCCTCCATAGTCCAGTTGGAACTAGAGCGCACTATCAAGGGACACATGCAACCTTGACGGCAGTATTTCTGCTGATGAAGAACTTAACACCAACTAAATTGCTGCAATGCTTAAATACTCTCATTTTTAGCAAATGTCTAGTCTGACTTTTCCCACCTTTACAGCTGTATGATCCTCATTCCACCCTTATGTGGTAGACTGGCAGTAGCTGATGAAAAATTCCTTATCCCAGCATTATTTATTCCATTAAATCATAGCTGGTTACTACATCCAGCTAAGGTAACCACAACTTGAAAGGCATAGACATATGAAGAGAGGATTAAAATGAAAAGCCACAAATGTGATCAGAGAACTTGAAAATCAGCCTTGTTGAGCTCACAGTGTTGTTGAAGTAGTTTGTTTTATTCTGTGCCTTAAACAACAAGTTGAGATACCTGATGAATCTGGTTGTGATACATGCTGCAAATGTTAGATAAAAGACATTTTGCAACATTGCCGTTATTGGTATTGCAAGAATCAGTGTCCAGCGGTAGAAGTCAGAAAAATTCAACTCTATAATACAGTGACAATGCTTACCAATAAACAGATCCAGGGGGTACAGGCTATATTTTTAAAACATGCACTTTTTATGGAACCTCACAGAGACATTTTTAGTTTCATGGCTGTCTGCATAGTTGATCTTTCTAACTGTCAATTAATCTAAATTTCATCCTCTTTTTTATGAACTAGGAAATCTCATTCCATTTCTGTCTCTTCATTCCACTTCTTTTTTATGACCTGGCTTCAGGATACCTTCTATTATCTCAATACTCTCATAATGCTTAAGCTTTAACATAGTTATATTAATCAGAGCTTAACGGTTTCAATTAGCTACTTACAGGGGGTCAGGAAAATATTTCCTGCTGTTTTTGTTTATTTGTTTTCTCATCTTCCTCTGAAGCACCAGTGGTTGGCAACCTCTGGACCAAAAAATAGAGCATTTAGGCCACGACTCTGAAGAAAATTTGTGTCATTGGTGTGTCTGCTCACATACTCAAGTCTAACCAGTTTGACAGCACTTTCTCTCCTTGTCATGGTGACGGAGTATGAGGTTCATTTATTGCATTTCTTGGCTTTCTGGTGCACCAGAAGATATGGCTTATCTATTGGAATCATCTTGGTTTAAGTTGTCTGATCATTTCCTTACCATTGCAGAGGCATTGGTCATAAATTGGACTCATCCATGCACTCTATCTAACACACACCTTTTGAAGACTGAACTATCTGGCTTAGCTAGAAAAAGTCTTTGGGTTTGATTTAAGGAAGTTGGGCAACTTGAATATCTTCTGAACACATAGATCGAACAATATGAGTTAATTGTTCCTGCTGGCCCTAAATTCAGTGTATATCTCCAACTTTCTTCCTTGTCTATGCAAATTGAACATCTCATGCCATTCTCTATAAAGCATAGCTTTCAGCCCTCTATTTATTCTTACAGCTTTTATCTGAACCTTCTGCAGCTTTTTAACAACCCTGTTGAATTGTTGACACCAAGTTGGGCACAGTGCCCCTTTAGTGTTTTCACTGCTATCAGTAGCTGTAAGTAATGTCTTTGCTGGTAGTTTACACTCTAAGTGCTATTGAGAAAAAAAACTCCATTAAACATTTTCTAGCTGGCAGATGCCATGAGGGGGAAGGTTTATATAACCTTCAGCAGGGAGAAAAGCACAGTTCATTATCCACTCAAAGTCAGTGCCCAAGTATACCTGGTGTGGAGAAATACTAAACTTGAAGGGAAAAAACAGGAAGAAACTCAGAGTGAAGACCTACGTAACAGAAACAGTCTTACCAACGAGAAACTTGGGAACATCCGTGTGTTTAACACAGAGGGAAAAACTTGCTGTTTACGTATTAATAACAAAAGAAGTAGGTCTGGTAAGCAACATGTGTGTAATGAAAGACCTCATAAAAAGGGACCAGAACCAAGTGGGTTTTGGGAAAAAGTGTCAGTCCATGGAGTCAAAGTGCAATGCCAGATCCGAAATACAGCAAGTTGAAAGGTATGGATATAAGGGTGGCGCGGGGTGTGATAATGTGCTGGTGAGACTTGCCATGGTTACCCAGTGGTTCAGCAACAGAAAACGTGAGCAAGCAGTCCAAAGGAAAGGATTTTTTTGTGTGTAATAATGACAGTTTTTAGACTGTAATCAAACTAATCAGAAAATGAATTTTATAGCAATTCTGAGGAGTCCTGAAGGTAAACTGAATGAAGGAAAAGGGATGGTATAACATGATAATTCAATTGGGTGAAAGCTAATTTCCTGTTTTCCCAAGGGTCTGCAAAATTTGATAAGTCAATTCCTTCTGGACAGCCTAATTCCTGCAGCATCTCTGAAATTCTGCAACCAAATTACTTCCAGTCTTTCTAAAGAAATGTATTTCTGTGCTTTGGGACATTTTCATTCCTGTGAGTAACACTTCCAGAAAATGCTGGTATCAGAAAGAATACAACACCCTTTATGGTGCTTCAGTTCTCCAGCAGTGAGTGTTTACAGAGACCTAACTCTGGTGGCTAATTTCACCTTCTGTAAAAAGCCTGCTAAGCTGGAAATACATTCCAAACATTTTGATTGTTTGTAATATTGCACAACAATAAAGTAACATCTTTGCAGAATAATAAAATAGGAATTGAAGCCAGCTGTACCTGCCAACATACAGAAGAACATGGCACTGTCCACAAGACACAGGGAGTCCAGGATCTCCTGACTTAAACCCATACCTGCAACATTCACTTGTTTGTGTAGCTTTGGGAAGACAAACTACTCTCTCTGTCTTTCATTTGCGTCTACTTGAGGCAATTCACATCAGGGAACAATTACTCACTCTGGTACTACCACAGTGTATTTTGGTAAGTAAGAAAGTTTAAGATATGGTTTTTATTTCCTCTTCCCCTGTCCCTGCATCCTCCTTACTGCTATCACACAGTAGGATTGCTAGCATATCGGGAGAAGGGACTACGGTACTTGTGCTGCTGCTACAGATAGCAAGGAGGAAGGACAGATGGGACAATTTACACTGAGTTTGTATATCTGTGCAATGTCAGGTACTGAAATCAGTAGGGAGCTTGTTTCATGGTTGTAAACATGGCTCTTTGAACCTCCTTTGGCAGTACTTGCTCCTGAGAGTGAAGCGTGACCATGCCCTGCAGCAGTTCGGATCTTGATGTCATTCCACTGCTAAATAAACTCATCAGAACTACCTTTGTGTGTGCCTGTGCTCCAGCCCAGCACCGTGTTTGCTGAGTGTCTTAGTGCATCCGTTTGCATATGGAATACAAAATGCAGGTCCAGAACTACAGAGAAAAGGCATTTAAACATGAAGGTCTTGCTGACCTAATGATTTCACTTATGCTAGGGCAACCCCTACAGATAGCGAACATGGTAATTAAACTTGTTAAGATCTTTTCAGACTAACTCCATTTAACAGATACAGTCTTTCTTCATGAAGTATGTCATCTGAATAGCTCCCCATAGCAATGGCAATACCATCAAAAAGGACTTATTTTATTCTACAAACCTATTTGCAATTAAAATATTCAGCAAAACACAACATGCCTTCTGTCTTTTTCCTTTCTTCCACAACAAAGCAGTATTCTGGCAGACAAGAAGGTACGTTTTTCCACCTATTTTTCCTTCCCAAGTGTTTACTAAAGCCAAAGAAATAGGCTTTCGATTTGAATTCAGAGCACTAGTAAATGTGATAAAGCATTTAAAAAGATTTAGCTATCAAACAACAATTCAATGATCTTCATGCCTGATTTCTTTCTAACCACTGCAGAACGTGCCATCCTAGTAGCTTTCAAGGATTAAATATGAGAACACTACTTCCTGTATGTACATTGATATAAATGCATCATTAATTACATAAACTGCTAGCTGAAAAATTAATAATATCTTCTTTCTGAAGTCAATTATATATCAACAAAGTTAACAAGCAACTGTTTGTTATAGCAGAGTAGGGATTCTGGTGCAACATAAATCATAAAAGCAAAGGCTTAAAAGTTTCTTTCCAACAAGATGTTGCAATGTTAACTCAGAGTACAATTAGGAAAGTACATCAGGATCAGAAAATTCAACAATCTGCTTTCTTGGATGTGCCACTTTATTTTAGAAACTTAGGCACACACTTCCTCAAGAAAAGAAAACACATATTCCTAATAGATAAATAATGGAAGAGATTGTAGTATAACACCGGCTCCTGAAAGGGAAGCTACAGAGCATTTTGTGGAGGTTTGTGATGAAATAAGTTGATTGCCTGACTCTATTTTCCTCTTGTTTTCACCTATTCATTACATTAAATTATAACTGTATCAGTCATGACAGCCAACTTGGGCTGCTTTGCACCAGCTTAAATTTAAGTTGTTCTGTAGTCTGATATTCTTTCATGACCAATTGCTGCATTTGCTACAGGATTGTTACACACCCTACCTTCACCCCTAAGATTTTTTTTTAGAAGTTTTTCTTTTAAAAGGTACTGCAAGCAGTGAAGAGTTTGTATGATACAAAACATACCATGGCTCATTATCACTGGAAGCAAAGATCACAGCCAGATTTTGAAAGGTTTCCCAGAACAAAAAGATTGAACTATATACTAAGTAAGCATGGTTTCATGAGATTTCACCATTTATTTCAGTAGCCCCATGGATGTCATTGGCACTGGAAAATTATACCTGAGATTGTACTTTCCTTTCAATATGTCTATGCAACACTCTAAAGACTAACTTATTTAAGGTAACATATTTCAAATTAAACAAAATAAACTTCAATTTGTCTTGCGTATTTAAAGACAAGTACTATCTTAACAAGAGTTTCTGGTTCATGAACATTCCAGTCTGCCTTCACGTGTAAGCCATAAGAGTGTCTATGCCTTCGCGGGTGGCTGGTTTCCCTTAGCTTAGTGCCATCCCCAGACACCCTGCCTTCTGCTTTCACGCAGAATGGTTCTGCTGAGACTGATGCCAGAAAGTACTTTGATATGCTGGTGTATATAGTAGGCACGCTGCACTGGTTGGAGCACTGATGAAGAAAACAAAGTGACATCTCCTGCATAAAGCAGCATAAGAAAAAGTCCTAATATACAAATAAATTGAGCCAAACCCCTAAATTCAGCAGTAATAGGTTTTTAACAGACCACATGCTAGGTTGAAGAAAACCCAAGCTCTCCATTTTCTGCTAGATGGACTCTTTCTTCATTTGTCATAATATCTAGGCTGTGAACCACCTAATAGAAAAGATTTTCATGTCACTTCTCCAGGTGTAATACTCTGCAAGTTCTTCAAACATTGAAAAGAAAACATAGAGTTGCCTTACAAGGGCAGAGCAAAGAATAAAATCATGCTTGTGTAGACTGTTGGATGCTTGTTGAAAAAAACCCTGCAGCCCTGGGCCCAGTCCCAGATACAAGTCTCAGGAAGAGCTTTGTTGGAAGGAATCCTCCAGAACAGCTGTTGTCCCTGACAGATGTGCCAGTGCCAACACAGCAACCAGAGAGGCAGTTTCCATAGTGATTGCAAACTTTGCTGGTGTTCTTCCTTCTTCAGTGCCAAAAAGCAGCCACTGAATTACTCCGTATCAATGCAATGTGCATGTAAGAATTTTACAAGCAGCGCTCTATGGATATAGGCACAGGAGGTAAATTGAAACCTGTGACACACCTTGGCTGTTTCTAATCTCCTCAGGGAAGAAAAAAAAATTATTTCCTTTTACCCCTTTCTCAGTATACCGCTATTTTAAGAGACATACCATTACTGGGTTTTTTATTAGTTCAGGCTTGTAATGACACCCAACACTTTCAAAAGTTGTAAAATAACGTGACATTAACGTTAAGCAGCATGAACAGCAACAACAGAAAAATGTGTTGAAAATCTAAATACCATTGTGCATTTAGATAATCATATTGCAGTTAACCAAAAGTTGTTACAGCAATATCTTGCAAGCTACTGCAAGACATTGCAGTATTCATTGGCTCTGTGTCGTTAGTGAATCTTAGTCCAGTGCACATTTATTTTTCTGTAATGCTAATTAAATGCTACCAGCTGTGGCTTGATCATTAAGCTCTGCTATGTCCCTCGTCTTTACCCTTAACCTTCCTTTCCCTTTCTTCCCTTCTTCTTTAATTTATACGCATACGCTTATGTGTGTGCTATTTTAAAGACACATACCAAATGAGTTAAGTCAGTCATGCACATCGACAGCATTATGAGAATTGAAAGAATGATCCACATTGAATAATGTGCTCACCCTATTGTGTAGCATAGGTGTTATAGTGCAAAATTATAAACCATGGCAAGTGATGCTAGGAAATGGCAAAATATAGACATCATATAAAGAATAATGGAGATAGTTCATTTGCATTTTACAAAAACCCCTCATCTGAAACTGAAAATACCTGTGGTGTTGCCTAATTCCATTTGAATTGATAGGAAACATGGATGGTTTCCTAGCACTTGTCCATCTGAGGACAATTTGTAGATTTAATCATCAGCTTTGTTTTGAAGAAAATCACAGTATCTTGTACCGTGTATTTGGGTCCTGTTGCTCTGTGTTTGGTATACAGCTCTATCAAGAGTCTTTAGGTTTTTGATCAGTTTGGGTTTCAAATAAAGACTTAACTTTTTAATTTCAGGAGGCTTTAAGCAGGAGATTTCTGATTCTGGCATTTAAGGCATGAAGTACGGAAAACCAAGAACTTCAGATGCTCCCAGGCTACATATGAGTGAGGTGATGTGCAGGCCTAATCACTGCAGTCAGCAGGATCTCGAGAGCTGCTTCGTTGACATTTGAAAGGAAAGTAGCTGCTCACCGTGCCGACACCTCCTCCAAACCCCACTCTCAGTGGCAAACACAAAGGGGCCTCTCAGAGTTGCATCTAAATAACTTCTGAAGGATGATCCTAGGAAGAGTGCACTCTCAAATTTACCTGCTTCCTGGAGTTTACCAGCAATGTACAATCTATGTGCCAAAATATCCTCAGGAGATCCCATGGAAAGTCAGCTGGGAACTCCAGGGGGGCAATTCGATGGCTCTGGAGAGTTTCTGCATGTTGTACTTGAGAGTTCACTTCCCAGTTCCCTACCTGGGCAGATGGCGAATCTGATTTTGACAGCCACTAAAGTGCATTGAGGAAGAAGATACCCAATGGGATTGGAGCTCACCAAAGTTAGAAAGAAGCTGAGAAAATTGTTCATAGCCATGAAACAGACACCTCAATTTCCTTTAATCCTGCTTCCAATGTCTGTTTCAGGTGTAGATGTTTGCACTTGCAAACTGGAAAGTTTCACTGTAAGCTGGGCGATCAGCCATTGGAAGTAAAAGAAGAAGAAAAAAAAACTAAGCGGATTTGTGGCTGATTGATAGAAAAACTTTGAGCCATGCTCTGTGGCTCTGAAAAAAAAATGATTGCAATCTTAGAGTGTGAGGTAGGGTATTTTCCAGAGCAATAGAGAAATATTAATGTTTTGTTTAAGTTTTTGGAAAACCTCATTCATGTCAGACCTTATTCACCTTCAAGAAACATTTCCTCCAGCTCGAAAGGGTACGTGGAGTGACTGTGAGGATAGAAAGAGGAATAAAATCCTGTCTTACACAAGAGAATAGAAGTGCTTAGCTTTTTTCACCTTACAAAATGAAGGCTGAGAGGAGATACTATTGCAGCCTATAAATATATCAGGAGGTAAATATTAAGGAGAGAGGAGAGGTCAGTGTTGACACAAAATGATATGACTGTAAATTGGCTATGAATTTTAGGCTGGAAATAGTAAGAGTCAGTACAAAGCAAAGTAAAAAACAGAGAATGTGTCTTGGTTGATCTGGGCAATATTTTTTTCCTTAAATGAAAAGTTCATAACAAGCTCTGTGACAGCTTTCAGTGTTATCAAGTGAGAGAGCCCTGCTGCTACACAAGCTTTTCCTTTGCAACCTGTGATGTCTTTTCCTTTAAAAGGCAGATTTTGGCCCTTTATGTCTGCATTTAGTGTCAAGCTGCTGATTGAAATATGTTCACTTGAAATTAAGTTCAGGTTAGAAGTCAGCTATCTTGCTCAGGACTCAATTTCATGAAGGATTTGTACATAGGAATTATCATCCTAGCAACAGGTCTGGACTGGTAACCCTTCGTATAACAAAGCATTGCCTAACCTGTAATCAAGTGGAGCAGGAGTCCTCTTGATTTCTTCCTTTAATTGAGTAATCACATGTTTTAGTTCGCAGCCTAGTATTATTTTGTTCAAATGCCATCGCTTCCAGTACCTCATTTCCTCAGAGTATCTATTCTTTTACTTTTTCTTATTGTAATTGGAAAATAATAAAGTGTGATGCAAATATATCAGCAGTGTGGCAAAGAAGCCATTTACTTGTTTGTAGCATCCACATCTGCCTTATATAAAAATGACTCAGCATAGCTGGCAACTTCCTTTTGCACTAAAGACCAATATTGTTCTAAGCTCTAGCTCAGCTGATAGTTACTGTGTTGGCTGATGTTAATGGCAAAACCAAGGATAAATTAATCAGTGGAGCTATTTTACCAATTCATCACACCCCAACTTATTCAATTTCATTAATGATTTACTGACTCACTTGGGGACTTTCCTTTTTACAATAGTGGTATAAAAGGCCAAATCTAAAAGACTAATTTATAAAGACATTTACAAATTTTCCAGTCCTGTATTGATAAAAAAAAAAGGAGTAAAAAAACCCCTAAACCAAACAATCAAAAAACCCCACTCAAATCCACAAACTAAGCCCTACTTACCCCTCTCAAAGCTTGCAATTCAGCTGGGAAAATTGTGACACTGCCTTGAGATCTGATTTCTGCAGAACCAATAGTCTAAACACAACACGACCTTTTTAATATTTCAGCAAAAGAGAGACAAGCAGATCAGGAGGCAGCCAGGTTGCTGAAGTGGGCCTGTAAATCAGCCCTTTCCCTGTCCCACATCACGTAGGGTGTGTATGCAACACGGTCCACGGCACAGTACTGGGCTCCCAGCACACAGCACTGCCCCACGCAGCTGGGGCTGTGGGTTTGCAGAGACATCAGCAGCTCACCTACTTACATTGCCTTCTCCTACACTTCCAGTCCCAGATGGGGCAGGACCATTTTGGCTTCTGGTGTCACTCCGTGCCTGGGCCCTGGGAGGCACCTGGGAGCAGAGTGATGGAAAGCATCCGCAGGATAGTAACCTCCTCATTTCAACAACTGGAAAAGTCCTTCTTCATCCTCAGGCTGTCTGCTAGTTTGTACACAGAACAGCTTTTAACAACATAAAACAGTTGCATTTTTTATTTTAAAACCAAGTTGAGATTCTGACATTGCAGGGCTCCAGGAGTGAGCCCTACAGCATATACAGCTTAAATGTTTCTCTGTCCAAAGGACAAGAAGGCATTGCCAGATGCTACAGTGAGGTAGATGTATTATTGCAAACTGTCGTAGTGTTATTTTGCAGCACACTTGCACTCAGCAGTCTAGAAATGGATGTATTTCAGGTCCAGGTTAGGTGGCATACTAACACTGAGGAATTCCTGTTAAATGTAAAACTGCCCGTCTTGTTCAGCTTCCTCAGGCTTGCAAAAGCTGTTACAAAAAACACTACAGACAACTGCCACACCCTGTATTTAATCAAGCATACTGACAATTCCTCCGTCTCAGTGAAACAGGATTTTGCAAAAATTTTTGCAAATCAGTATATGGCACTGAGAAGAAGGTGCAGTTTTCTCTGCCGTCTTGGACTTCCTTGCTGTTCTGGAGAAGATTTGAATTGTAAATTGAATATGAATGGATTCAGGTTCCTCAAGTTTGCCATATTATACCTCAAAAGATTTCAGTGTGTAAATTTTTCCAGTTCAAATGAAGAAGCAGGATATCACAGTACTATTGTTAGGTATAATTTCACATGTAAAAAGGTGAAATGTTGTACGTCAACATTTAGTCATTAAAAATATACAGCATATAAATATAGTGACACTACAAAGGCAGAAGCTTAAGAAAGAAAATGAATTAATGGAAGTAAAGAAATTAATAGTAAAAGCAAGATTAAAGTACTTTATCATTATTTGATAGGAATTGGTTCAGAAGCCAGGAAGACCAGTAACATCCTCTTGGTTAGAGAAATAAAACTTTTCAACATTGTGAAATAGATAATAGGACTTCCTAAGAATAGATTCGCCTCTATTGAAGGAATTCAGTTCATCTTAGTATCATCTAGGAATAAGTTTTTGATGAAAGAAGACCAACATGGTAAGAATCCTATGACAACATCCTCAGTCATCATAGAGGAATATGGAATAGCATCCACTAACCAGAGCTATGTTATTATTAGATGTGAGTTTTCAAACAGAACAGTCAATTGCTCTGACAACTCCTGCTCTTTTTCCTCCCCTTTTTTTTTGTGATTAAAACCCCCATCCTCAAACAAGAGATAATTTTCAGCCTTATTTGTACCTTTGCCACAAGCCTTGCCTGCTCCTTAGGATCACAGTACAGAGCTCTTATTTCATCCCCTAATGCAGACTTAACAGCCTCTTTTTCAGGGTTGCCAAAGTCTCAGTAATGTTTATTTCCCCTCAGCTCCTTCAAGCCTGATATTGCTGGAAGAGGTCACTTTACATCACAAGTTAGGAACACAAATCTGGCAGTACAGTACTAGCGTGCTAAGGCTCAATGTGCAACTGTGCCACTGTTCACTTTCGCACAAGAGTAATAATGAAAAAAACTTCTTTACTGTGAGGGTGACAGAGCACTGGAACAGGCTGCCCAGAGAGGTTGTGGCATCTCCTTCTCTGGAAATATTCAAAACCCGCCTGGACGCGGTCCTGTGCACCCTGCTCTAGGTGTACCTGCTCAAGCAGGGGGGTTGGACGAGATGATCTCCAGAGGTCCCTGCCAACCCCAACCATTCTGTGATTCTGTGATATGGTAGCAAATATCTGCATCCCACTTCTGTTATGGAGATGGGAAGCAGCTACAGAGGTGGGATGTGTAATGCTGGGGATAGAGGTAAATTGTTCTGCTTTCTGCTGCTTGAGGGGTGGCCTTCCGGAGCAGAGTATGGCCTCAGGAACATCCCTTGGTCCGGTCCCATCCTGCAATGAGTGGGCCTTGACTGTAACAACAGCCTGTTGCCATCCCAAAAAATAGCTTTAAACAGGCAGCTTCACCTACTCACTGCCTAAGATGTAGATGAATGGAGCTCTGAGAGGGCAAAAAAATAAACATCTTGTTGAAGGAAAAACAGAATATGGATACTCTCCAAAAGAAACAGATCATACTGATGAGTCCCGAGATCTGCTGGAACAAAATAAAAAATTTGGCAAGTTCTTCTTTACTACTATACATGCCTCTAAAAGCATTACAAAAATTCTGATGTGGAAGTTTTAGTAAAACAAAACTGATGTTCTCCGTTGCTGCCGGCTTTTCCATTGTATTTCCTTATTCCCTTCCATATGCAGCCTCACACTCTCAAAAGTTATTTAAAATATTTATTACCATGATTATTGTTGTTTATTTAAACTTGCAAATAGACAAACAAAAACAGTCATTGTGAATTTCTGTCATGTAAATGGCAAAACTGCAATTTTTCCCAGTGCTGAATATCATATTAGTAACATCTACCATGACTACCATGCTGTCCTTTTCTGGAAAGATAAGTTATCATGCAGAAAGGCAAATTATCTTGTAGAGTGAATAAAGACAGGATATGCTTAAGATATTGTAATATTCAGCCCCTTTTCTTTGAAAATCCCTAGGGAAGTGAAGACATAAATAGTAGCAAGGAATTCTATTATCTCTTCTTGGAATGAAACTCTTAATTAGGATATTTGCCACCATCCTGAAGAATCAACGGTTAAACAAAAGTGTTTGTAAAGTCAGCAGCTAAAAAATGTCAGGCTTTTACAATATAATTTTGAAAAGTTGTGAGGTATTTGTGAAATGTTCTTTAAAATTTATATGTGTCTGCTCTGCAGACTGCAGAGTAAGAAAAGGGCATAAATAGTTTAAAGGAAGACTTCTGGTCCTCTAAAAGGTGAGACAGAAGTCTTTTATTTATTCCTCTGAAAAAAGTTTTGTAGCTGTGACAAGCGCCAGACGAGACAGCACGATCCAAACAGTAACAAATCTGATTGGACAGAAAAATTTAATCTAGGCTTTTTACAGCACTGGAGCCCTCATTCTCCACTGACTGGAAAGATATTCAGGCTTGTAAACCAAATTGCAGGTTTTTACATGGCTCATGCATAGATGTGCATTCATCTTCACCAAAGCAGTGGAGAACTAGGTCCTTTGTGGATAACCCTAGAGTTTCCTCCAAATTTTTCAAGGAATAAAAGCTTTTGCAATAAGCTAGCAAAGGTGAATTAGTTCATTATGCTGTTGCTGCATGGTGTTTCTCACCCTCTTTCTACTGTCTCTGCCAGCTGCTTTTACCTGGCAGGCCACTGTCTTCCCAAGGAAGAACACTGAAAAATGCACATATTCTTCTTGTCCCTGAGAAGTCTGCATCAGCCTTAATGTAGCAGGATCACCTTCAGTGATAGGCGTAATGACCGCTTTACTCCTCACACTCCCTTCAAAGTCTGTCAAAATTTAGGATACCTGTAACTGCATTTATGCCACACACATTTGGCACTGGAAATAGACTGAAAGCACTTAGTTATTTGACATAAATCTCTACATCTTACCATCACATCTCATATTAAAATTTATGAGTGGAGCCAAGCAGAATGAATGGACTCCTCACAGAAATATACTAATTTATGTGAGGGAAAGAAATGACATCAGATTACCATTAATATATTATATTTATGTATTGATAGTGCCTAAAACGTGAGCAAACTGAGTTCCATTATAAAAAACACCGCATAAACTCACAATACCTGAGAGCCACAATCAGTTTTCAGCACCCAGATCTCTCACTGGTATTAATAAGGGGAAAACAAAGTTGCAAAAAAACCCATAATGTAAGTAAAGGAAGTAAATGAATCCAAGGATAACATAAGAAGGTTAGTATTATATATATTCAACCTCATCTCAGTATGAGAGTGTTTGGGATACCGATAAACTATTCATATTATACAATTACAGTTTTTGACTCCCCAGAGGAGTAAAGCTGTAAGATGCTCTGTTGTGTATACCTTACTCCATACAGAGATAATTTCTACAGGAGATCATTAGTTCTGCATAAACTTTATTACAGTTGCACCTGAAGCTCTTTAAAATCCTTCATGCTTGAAAGATTAATTGAGTTGGATGGGCCTGGAAATTTAAACCTTTTTATATGCCTCCCTAAGGCCTCTAACTCTTCTTAAATCAAGACTTTCTTTCCATTATTTTCAAGCCACTCAAACTTCATTTTCCCACTTATCACTTCAATCTAAAGAAATATCATGTATTTGTCTTTTGTTCTTCTCCATTCAGAGGTAGGTAGAGAGCCCTTGGGACTTACAGGATCATTATGTTTCCTTTTGCTTGGAGAGAGATTTCATGAAAACCTTTAATTTCTGCCTCGTAAGGTAGGAAGCAATGTTCTTCACCACCAAGATTTAATTTGCAGTATTGTGGTCATCCTTAACAACACAAGCTTTATCACTACAACTTATGACTAGAGGTACTTTCAGCTTGTTGTTTAAAGGTCTCCAGCTCTCCTTTTTCACAGAACGAGCTCCATCTCAGAAAAGAGACCTGCTAAAACCAACATCTTGTTTCCCTGCTTTTAACACCCGCTTGTCTCTATTATTTCATTCACCAAAGTGTGTGTGTGTAGGTCACTGATTGCTGCTAAATCCCTTTCAAATTACTTAATTTTTGTCACAAATCTTTAAACAAACTGTGCAGCAGAACAGTTACATTGTATGGAGAGTAACTGGGACAGATTCACTAGCAATTGCTAAGCATTAAGGTAGATTTAGGGCTGGACTGCCACAAAACAGCTGGAATATACCTATAAATTTAGGTGATTTTCATTTTCACAATGTCATAGGAAAGAGCTAGTTTATTGAGTGCGGTATTGCAATTATGAGTTAATCCTCTGAAGTCTGGTATGAACAACGAAGGCTTCCCCCTCACCACTCCACACCTAGCTTTCTGAAGTGCTGGTATTCATGATTTTTCTTGTTGAATTTGATATATATTTTTAAAAATATATATATATGTAAAATGTATATAAAAATATAAAAAATCTTCTCATCTACATTTTTAAGCACACAATCTTGCTTTGTCTCAATTATTTCAAACTCTTAATGTATGCAAAATGAAACACAGGACTTCTAGCATTAGGCCTCTGCCACCAGAAAATGTCAGGCTGTATGAGACAGGGTGGTATTGTTAATAGCTGGAGTTATCGGCGCAGTAAAGACTCTGGACCAATTCACACCAACATAAATTACTGGCTGCACTTATTAGAATGTTCATTTGTTTTTTAATGATGGCTTTAAATGATAATGTATCTAGTTTAATATCTTATTAAAAATTTAAGAGATACATGCATGGCCATTAATTTATGCATTACCAGAGATAAAATGTAAGGAGATAAATTCAGGTAAATGTATGTGGGTATAGACCTTAATCATACTAATGTCTTTCCATCCAGGCTCAGGGCTCTGCCTGCCAAAAGCTGGGAGTCTAAATTAGGAATGAATCCAAAGATCGCAAGGCAATATTCCTTCTTAAATGTCTTCATCAAATACTTCTGATGCCTTTAAACTGAGCAAAATCAAATCAGTCTTCTGAGGACTTGAAAGTGCTTTTCTCAGAGACAGAAGTAGAGATGTAATACTGCTGCAAAGAGGAGGAATTCCCCCTGGGACTTATCTGGCAAATAGACCTCTCTGACGTGATGAGTACCCATCTGTTAGGCTGGTAGTGGTGAAGAGGTAGTCAGGAAACTGTGGTGAATCTGTTGGAAAGTTACCTGGGAGTGTCCAAAATCCTGTGATTAATGGTGCTGAATGCATTTTTGCAAAAGTTGGGAGAAGAGGACTGCAAGATGGCACAATTTGCCATTGACTTGACATTCCTTAAATAAGGATTAGCACAAGAATAAAGACAGAACTGAAGGTTTCAGACCAGGTGGATGGGGAAATGAAATTTGGGTTCCACAATGGAAATTGAGTGTGAGTGTAACTAATGTCCTCTGCTCCCACACCTGCCTGGAAACTCAAGAACATTGCTAAACAGAAGAGTCTGGAGTCACTGGGAAGCAGGTGATGGTAACTCTATGATGACTAAGGCTGTCACAATCCAGAAAAATTTGGTTTTGCATCCCCAGAATAAATAATCCCAGAGCAGCAGTCCTCCTGCCCCTGCTCTCTAAAAGAGACCAAACTGTGAAAGACAACATAGCAGTGACCAGTTTGAGAGGAACTTTGCTACTGATATTCCTATGATATCCTTAATTTTCTGCTCAGATTTGCACACAGGTGCACCAAGGCTCCAGCTGCCCATCACAGCCTTGCGGGCATAAAGGTGGTTGCCTGGTCCCCACGGCTGTGCACCCTGCCATTGCACTGGGCAGCCCCTGGGTGAGCCACTATAGGCAGCTCACCAAACAGAAATGGTAATGGGAAGAGATGTGTTCTCCTCTGATACATGGGAATCACACATTTTGGTCATTACAATGCCACAGAAACTGCCCCCACCAAAAACTAGCAAACCCTAAGTGTAACTGATCTATTTTATGTCCATCCTGCTATTATCATCCTCCTCCTCTTTGTTGCTTGGCTCTGTTTCTTATATATACAAGTATATCTTGCTTATATATCCTGCTTATAGAAACACTTTTCGCAGAAAGTTCCTGAGATAAAAGGGAATTGATGCAGATAGCAACAACATAGCCTTATTACATTTTATAATGTGGGAGGGTTCATACAGCAGCAGTAAATGTTCTGCCTGTCTGTGATTTGGGGCAGCTATATTTTACATAGGTTTTCAGTTAATCTTGATCTGACAAACACTCAGATATGGATCTTAAGGGATACATCTTTTAAAAAAGAAGCATGGCATTAAATTGTATTATGCAATTCATGAAACAGCATGAAACAGTATGAATTGCATAATAAACTGTATTATGCAACTCATAAAACTCATGAAACAGCAAAACCCAGTTCAACATCCTCAACAATAGGAAAGAGTATCTGCACTAACACAGCAATTTGTTGCTCTTTGATATATAATTAACTGTTGGGTAAAAAACATTAAATATAATTTGACAAAGTAAATTATACCCACCAAACCCAATTTATTTTATTCTTTCTATATTACCCTTTTGTCTTCTTAAGTCACTAGTATCACAAGAAGTTGGGCTGCATGGTTCATGCATTTATCGTGATTTCAACTCCATGAAACTTTCAATTGACTTAATCTGCTGCATTGTTTACTTCTGTGATAGGATTGCTTTTACCTAATTATCTTGGACAAGGGCAAAAAAGAGGAAGCAAAGAAAATGGAATCTGAGAGATTTCCAAGACTAGTTTCCCCTATTTGATGTATTTTTGAATTCTTGGTTATAAGAGGAACAAAAAGAATTGTGTTCATTTTTAGGAGGCCCTTTTTTTTGATAGAAGCAAATTCTCCCCTTTGAAATTCATTGCCTATATTAAAAAGGAGGAATAAAGTAGATACTTTGTAAACCACAAGCGAATGTAAATTAAACTGTCTGAACTCTCTGAACTTCTGCCTATTTCCAGAAGGGAAGGGTTTTTATATATCTTTATACCTGTTTATATATCTGTGGGTTTGTGATGCTGGATCTCTCAAAGGTAGGGAGCTTAACAGAATACATGGGGTTTTTTTCCTCTTGTCATCATCTGTGGAATCAGCTCTGTTAGGAGAAGTAATCCAGTAATAGCATTAGTCCATGACAGTTTGATTAATACTAGGTTCTTGATATTTACACAATATTTCTGGTTCACTATACTTTACTCATCAGTCTGTGTTACTTTGGGGACCGTTAGAAATCTTCCCAATGCTGTTTAGTGTCTACTTTTGCATTTGTACTTTTGTCTTAGTGAAAAGATATACTGAGAAAAAAAAAAAAATAGAAAAAAAGATCTCCATCATTTCTCTAGACAGCTCAACAACGTACTCTAAGATGAATGATTTGAGTGAAATGAAGCTGTTTCACCAAATGAGTTTTTATCCATCTATCGGCTAATTCCAAAAGCTAAATATGAACACCAGTGCTCAGGGACTCTGTGATTTGTGACTGTGAGTCCATAAGCCAACAAATGGATTAAAATGAAATATAAATATTGAGAATCACAGGAGTCACTTTAGCCATCAGAAAAAGAACATTTTTGTTACTATTCACAGCAGAAAAAGCTTGACTTCTGATCCTGCTGCTGCTAACATCTCTGGTACCTTCAGAGAAACATCCTTGTGAGCAGAGTGAGACCCTTGGAGAAATGTGAGGTATTGCCTCAAAGTGCAATGTTCTTTAATTCTTTTGCTCCTCTGTTTCTTATTTTTTTTACCAAGACGTTCCCAACTCAGCTGCCTCTGGTGACTACTAGTGTGACAGTATTAAATAAAACACAGAGGTCCCTAGCCATTTAGACCTTTGCTGATCAAAGCCAAGGTATTAAGCTCCACCCCAAAAAAAACCCAAACCCTCAAAACAAAAAAGCCCACATAAAGCAGGCACAGCCAATTTCCGATATGCTTGTGTTAGGCATCCTAGTAAGATTCTTTGCTCTGTAAGAAAATTGTTCCTTCTTGCAGTAATTAGGTCCCAAGTCAATTCGCCCCTTCTTTTTTGCAGAATGTATTGCATTATTACTACTTGGAAGACAGCAAAGCCCAACGCTATGGACACATTTCTCCAACAAATGAAAATGGTTGTATTTTTCTGCACGGAGCTGCTGAATAGAGCTCGCATTCCCAACACCACAAATGCGTTATAGCTCAGAAATTGATAGGATGTAACACCTCACCTTCATTAGGAGGATCTCTGATTCTAGAGCCTTATTTTTTACTGCAGAAAAGATGTTTTCCCAACAGAACAGAGAAGTGTTAAGTAACACAGAAACAACATGAGACACTTATTCAAGAAGGAGTCTCCACATACTCTTTAGATGGGGATTGTTCTTCACAACCAACTTCAGTACACCACTGTGATTGTTTAGATCCCAAAGGGGCAGAGGCCTTGTATCTGTGGCTGTGACGCATGCTTCAGAGGAAGGAGAGAGGTTAGACATGCCCTTCTGCCTACCATTCCTATTGACTAGCTTAAGGCAGTTCCTAATCAGTATGTACATTGCACTTCAGGGGCATGGAACTCTTGATGAGAGGAGGAGGCTGAGGGCCTCCCGCAGGTGCTCTGAGTCACCCTGCTTTCCCGGGCTGGAGGTGCCTAAGTATGTGCTCTGGTGATGAACAGAGAGCAGAGCAACTGTGTCGATGAAAATGAGGCTTCTTTTTTCTCTTTTACTCAAAAAGGATTTTAGGACTAGGGAACAATTTACAGTTCTAGTGTGGATTCACATCATGCCTCTTTAGACAGCCTACTGTAGTGATTAATGTCTGAAGACTCCCTTTGTGTGAAAGGAGTGGAAGAGATGTCATCCTAGGGGGGCCTGGATCCCCCAGCCACCCAGATCACAGCAGAGCCATACAAAAGGCTGGTCTCCTTAAAGAGGTGGACCTCCCAAGACACATGGAGACATAATTAGAATCACAGAATCAGAATCATTTAGGTTGGAAAGGACCTTTAAGATCATCAAGTCCAACTGTTAACCTAACGCTGCCAACTCCACCACTAAACCATGTCCCTAAGTGCCACGTCTATACGTCTTTAAAATACCTCCAGGGATGGTGATTCAACTGCTTCCCTGGGCAGCCTGTTCCATTGTGTCACACATAATGTGATAAATAATGCTACAAACTTTTATCTCCTGGGAGCAT
>WAAD01011231.1:9376-55612 GCA_013389945.1 Fregata magnificens | reverse complement strand
TGCAAGCTGAAGTATAGATGTTTTTTCCCTGGAATGCTTTGTGGAATGGTTTTGAGTAGGACTGCAGTGTTGGTTGCAAATAATATTCAGGAGATATTAAAAGGAAAAATTGGAAACAAACCAGCTGTATTAGAAGCTTCACAAGTTTCTAAGAATCAACAGGATTACTAGGTAAATATTTAGGTGAGTAGATAAAATGTTAATGTAAGAATATAAGAATATCTCATAGTCATGGCAGTTATAACCAACTTGCAGGGCCTATGAATAAGAATTTGATAAATTTAGCCACAAGGAAGCTTCAAGCAAATACCTGGAATAATTTTATTCTCCAAACTCACATTTACCCTGAGACTGATTTCTACTGAGAAAATCTTCATCCTGTTACTATTATGTACACTACTTTTTCCTCCTCCATCACAGATAGCCCTTCCATCTTGCTGCCTAACATTTTTGTCCTTTCAAGGACTGAGAGTTGTATAGATGGGCTCAGCTTTCATATTTTCATTTACATTGGCCAGAGTTCTAGATGGTCAGGATTCTGAAAAATATTTGTTATTGACCATTGATTACTAGTTAATAGTACAGGTCCTATAAAGAACTCTTTGGATGTTATTAACAATTAATGCTATTAAATAGGTGTCCTTTTTATGATAGGGAGATGAGAAAAGTGAAGACAGATGCATGGAAATTTTGTTGCAAGGGACTAAAGGGGTTAGGGAGACTTCTTATTAGGATGTGAATATAGAACATTTAATGTGAAAGAAGAAAATGAAGAAACCTGTTGCGGACAGGAAAGAAATGGCAATTGCACCTTTCCTAGACATGAGAAAGATAATACAGGGAAGACATACACCAGAGCTGTATTATTTGTGCAAACTGGTATGAGGGTCAGAGGGAGAGGAGAGGAATATTGTAATAAGATCCTAAAATAAAGCTGAGAAGGTAGAAAACGGATTGTATGGGGAAAATAGAGGAATGCTATAAAGTCATAATATGTGCATTTTTGGCTTTCAGAAACTAAACAGCTTTCAGCCTCAAATATAGCAGTACAACAAGACCAAATGTTCTTAACAGGGGCTATGAAGATAACAGCTAAAGGAGATCACACTTATTTACTGAACTGACCTATATTTTGCATACATAGTATTACATTAAATTAAAAGTATAAAACGTGAAGTGTTTATTTTAGCCTGTCTTTTATGTCACGCATATTAACACATCTTTATACATTATGTTAAAACTCAGCAAGTGCTATTACTAATCATTTCATCAATTGGCATTTGAATAGGAGCTAAGAAACATAATGGATGCAAACTATATTAATCATCTGGGAGTAATATGCATGTTATGTTTAGGTCATTGGCACAGAAGTGGATTAGATTTAATTGTAGTGACTTTTGGCTCCTGCAGATTGCATGTTACCTTGTCCAGGAAATTAAAAAAAAAAAAAAAAATCTTCTCCTTTCAGCTTTCCTAATTTATCACCAGCGATTCACATATCAGCAATAACTACATTACATTGCTTAGGAAAAGACATGTTCAACACTAACTGCAGTAATTTTCTTTCTTTTCTTTCTTTCTTTTCTTCTTAATAGAATACTAAGTCCTATAAATCTTTTATGCACTGGATTCTGAAATGTTCTTTGTGAATTATAGTAGTTCTTCCATTTAAAAGATAGCTTTGGTGAATTTGCTTTAAGCAACTACCTAATATTCATTTGATGTATCTGCCCCTTTTTGAACTTGTTTCTTCCATTACAAACCCATGTTTGGAGAGGTAATGTGATTTCCTTTACAGTTTTGATGACAAAGGCAGGAGGTGGTGTTTAAATACCTGCTTCTTCTCCTGAATATGTTGCATCATAGGTTTAGTCCCTCCATATAGCATTGCGTTCAACTTCCAGAAGATTACTGCTTGTTCTTATAAACTGTAACCTGTGTTTCAGGTATTAGTTTATATTAATGCCTGTTTCAACATCTTTGTGCTGTGTGGAGGAAGTTTCCCATCTTAATTATTCAAGTTTCTGCTCTCTTTAAAGCAAATAATGCTTTCTTGTCAGCAGAAAAGTTCTGATTTGAGCAATCCCCAGACGAAATGCAACAATAAAGAACAAATTATTAGAACAAGAGATTGAAGATGGGATTGTCCAATTAAGATAGGTAATGTTTGAAGAGAATTAGTAATTTTAGAAATCTGCATATTTTAAATCAGTAGTTTTAATATTTTATATAATTGTCCATATTTGTTTTTATGTCATCTAGGATGTAGAACTGTTGAAGGTATTGGGCTGCCAGTCAGAAGATATCTCAAACGAATTTCATCAGTCACTGATTTGTGTTATATAAACCAGATTCAACAGAGATATCAGACAAAATTTTATCTTTCCTAGAGATTAATTGCCTAAAATGTTAACCACAATTTTGACTAACATTTCAGAATTTAAACAAATTTGAATATCATATTTATCATACTTCCATGTGTATGGAAGTTTGTTCCACTTTCAGTTTGCAACAGAAGGCATTACTGAAATATCACAAGGGATTATTTTCTATGGATCTGATTCAACTTCAAGTACTGACATCAGTAATAATAGGCTTTCCTGAGGTCCAGTTGAATTACACTCAAGTATTCCTGAACTCCTGGGTGCTTAGTGAAGTCTAAATGAAATTCAAAGGCTTTAATTCTCTTGTCAGTTTCATGGAAATTAGAAGCAACTCCATTAACTTCTTTGTAAATGGATGAAAATGAGAAAAGTATACGTATCTTGTTAGCAGCTTTGCAACTGTAGCCTAAAACAGCTTTAAATGGAATATACCATCTTCATTTTCTTTCAGGAATTTGACAAAAGTTTTCAAGGATTTCCTTTAATGTGATTTGGATTTTCATATCTTTTTTCTTTTTGTTTTTTTAACAAGCTATGCCTAATTATTTTTCCCTTCTTGTCAACCTTACACTGTATGGGTTAACTTAACATCTTTATAAATGCTGCCAAATTCTCTAAGAGTTGGAACAGAATTGAACTCCCATAAGTTTGCTGCAAAATTCCTAACTTGTTTTTCATTAGCATATTGGGCATTATGCGTTTCTGGGGGAACAGTCATTGGATGTTGAGCTTTGTGTTTCTTTCCTAACCACAGCTTTCTTTATCTCTAGTAGAGAAGGATTCATGTTCAGCATGAAAATTCTTAATCATCAGTAATGCCATGTTCCCCAACCTACTTCTTTCCCTCTGTATAAATACGTGGACAGATTTCACATGTATGTGTATTATATTTATACACACATTTATTTATGATGTAACTTAAATGTACAAAAAACTCTTACAAATGGGATCATCTGTATTGCCAAAAAGAAACATGCTTTCACTGTAAGTCTTCAGCTTGCTATTCTCCTGGCTTATAACTAGCCTAAACCTTTTTCATGAAGCTGTCTTCCATCCTGATTGGCTATGAAACAACAATTTTTATTGAGGAAAATAACTTAATAAAGAAGGGCTGGCAGAAAGGAGTGCAGTCTCAAAGTCTCTGTGTGCAAGCTTTATTAGTTTGTTAATGACCGAGAGTATTGTTTTGTACGGAGTAGAGAATAAACTTCTAGATTTAACGAAAAATTTCCCTCCTTTGTTGGATTTATAACAGGAATAATGCATGTGTAGTTGCTCAGTCTTCTTCAGACTCTGCTTCTGTATTTGAACAGTTATATCTGAGATCTTATCAAGAACAATGATAGCAGTTCCCTTTCACATGAGTGTCTTGGAAGACACTTGTTTCTGTAAACAAAATGAAAGGCAGGGATGGGTTAACTTTAGCACATTTTATTGAATGATTGTGGCAAAGTATGACCTTCTTTAAACGTGTTGTTAGCGTTGTTTTTCAATTCTAGTTTTTAAAGCAATTTATTCTGTGGTTTCCAGTAGAAAGTAAGTTATATTTTTTACACAGCTCTTTATTTCAAAACAAATTACTTTCTGGATACAGTAGAACATCATACTGTGTAACAGAAAATGAATTTTTTAAAACAGATCTATAATGTAAAAAATAAAAAACTTTTCTGTTTTTGGAGCAGGCAGTCTGCTGGATTATCATAACTCCATGTTGATTATTTAGATTCATTGTGGCAGTGCATTTTCTGTGTAATGACAATATGTCAGGTAATGCTTATTGAAAATGGAATTCCAGTCTGTTTTCATCTTTATGGGAGAGTTATTATTCCAAATAATGTAGATCTCTTAGTGAAATTACTAAAAATTTAAAAATTGTAGTTTTAATTTAATCATATATTCTTATGCTGTGACAACCTGTCTTTACCTTGCTTTTTCATTTCGTTAAAAAGTATTGGGAGGGTGTAATCATTAAGGTTCTTCCTCCATTTGTAAGTCTTCATTTGATAAGTGGGCCTGGCTGGTTTGGCCAAAGTAGGTAGGAACTAGACTGCAAATGAAAGTAAAAAATCTCAAAAAAAGGTCTCTGGATACTGAGCATGCCCAGGAACTCACTGAGAAATGAGCTGTTCAGGCTCCTTTTAGATGTTGAACAGCTAAATGAACTCTGGGCAGTGGGGCAGATGGGGATGGAGGTGGTTTGTGGGAGGTGACTCTCCCTGAGGTCTGTTATTCTGGGTAATACGGAAGCCTTGCAAAGGTGACAAGCGTGGGATGGTGGCAGTTGACTGCTGGTGGCAAATGTGCTTTCATGTTATCACTCACCTATGGGCCGTACAAGATTGTGAAGTGTGGGCGGCGCAGCAGTGCTGTGCTCCCCGTGTGAGAGGTGCACGTGCTGTAACAGCCGAGTGGGAGTGGGCCCAGAGCGGCAAGCCGCATGGTCTGTGCATGAGACCTACTTACTCACCCTTCCAGAAATGTTTTTTATCATGCAGTGGAAACTGTAAAATTAAATTTGTAAAGTTTGAAAAAATACAATACCATCCCCCAATAGACAAGGCAATGTCTTCAAACCAATAAACTGTTATGGCAATACTCTGATAAATTATTTTAAAACTTGCCCCTCCAAAGTGAAAAAGAACATTTCAAGTTTTTTGCATTAGTTGGCCTATAGACACGCCCAGAAGATGGCTGGCAGGACCAGGATGCCTGTGGCCCCTGCCCGGGTCCAGCTCTGAGATGGCAGGGAGAGCCATGGGGCAGCAAGGAAAAGCAACACAAGCCTTATCAGGGGCCTCTGCCCTGGGCTGGGAGTGAACACCTTTGTCCCTGCTTCACCCTCTGGAGCCTCCAGTTTGGCCTCAGCACTGTGGTCCCAGCGCTGCAGTGGGCCCCCATCCCTGTCCCCGTCATGGCTCTGCTCGCTGTCTCTAGGTGTGGTGGGACAGGGCTACTGGTGGAGGTCTCTGCCTTGCTGTGGCCTTGCCTTCCTCAGCCCCAAGCCGAGCACCGTATCAGAGCACAGGCAGTCAAACCCCTGGGGTGGGAAGAGGTTACAGGGCTTGTTGGTGCGATCAGGCATCTTGCAACCATTAAATGTAGTAAACAAAAATGAATGTTTAATAGCTCCTGTCCCCTGCCTGTTAGTGGCCTGTTCTTCCAGGGCTGACATTTCCTTTATAAAAGGGCTTGTCAGTGCCAGCTGTGGTAGGGTGTTATTTTGACCTTTATTAGTTGTAGATTAGGTTTGTTTTATAAAATACAGCTTGAGTGTCCATAATTCCAATCAATTATCTTTTCGTATCTTCTTAGATGAAAACATTATTTAAACATGTATGATATTAAAAGCCTAGTACTTTTTTAAATTAAAACAATAGACATGGTAATTGTGTATTCAATGATTCTAGCTGATCATTCTCTCAATGCATTGGCATTTTTATTATTCATAATTTTATTCTTTCACTGCTTATCTAGTTCTTAAACACATTTTTGACCCCATTGTAGTCAGCTACTTTGCTTTTCCCTGTGCAATTGAGACTCAAGTAGCATACTTGAGACGAAAACTAGCAACATCATTTACAATGTTAGTTTAGATAAAGGTAAGTGAAAGAGAGACAAGGCACTGGTTTATTAAAACCTACAATATATTTCCCTTGTAAGCCAGTTCATGTCTTTGGAGGTCAATGTGATAACCTTTTAGTGTCATCAATAAGATCAGACACCAAAGTTGTGTTTGAATGGGATTTGTGAGAGCCGCTGTCCATGCCCTTGGAGCAATCTGTAACACCAGCTCTATAGTTTCTGGGGAATGAACGTGCAGTGACTGCCACTAGGATTGTTCACTGCAATACACTTGCTGCCTTAGCAGCCTATGCTTGCTGAGAGGAGAGAATGCATCTGGTGGAACACATTAATCATGTAAACATCAACACTGTCGATACAAAGCACAAAACAGAAACAGACTCAAAAAAATTGATTTTTTTCCCCCTCTCCTTTGCTTCTTTCTTGTATTTGTACAGCTGATTGTTGCTCCTCATTCCACCACTAAAGTACCCGTGCAATTCTGTCCATCTGCCCTTGGAAGAGGCAATCACAAGGCATCAATAACCTTCAAATGTTCACAGGTATGATACTATGTTTTGTGCCTACAACATTTTGAATTCAAATTAGATAATATTTTTAATAGGCATGTAAGTAAGGGTTTCAGTCTGTAGGTCAAGTTGAAATTTAATGGCTGGATGCATAATGAAAGAGCAAATGCAAAGATGTTAAAAAGTTATAATTTGTTTTAACCTTAGTTTTACACTGAAATTATTCTATTTACAGTATTAAAATGTGGCATAATGGCCCAGGAGCTAGAATAAGTAATGAATAATTTTAGCTTTCTCAGTAATTAGTTCTGCTGTTTTTAACACCAGAAGACTGGCACTTCTGAGCATTGTCACCTCTGAAATTAAGTTTCTTGATGTTTTTCCCAACCCCAGACAAAATTAAATTGTTTCATTTTTTATCTGATCTGAATTTTGGAAGGTCATGCACTTGAAAAAGTGAATTCTTCCTTTCAGTTTGTTTGACGATGGTTTTTACTTTGAGCATCTTAGAATTCTTGACAATTTTTCTCTGTGAATTTTCCTAATTTTAAATGAGAAACGGGTAAGTAAAGAAACATGAGTCATCAACATGACCTTCTAGCTGATTAAAAATTACAACTGGAAACAAAAAGAAAAACAGATAATATTATGTAAATGATAATATTTCATCACATGAGCTGTGGTTGAATGAAGCATTTGCTTTTTGTGTATTCTTTTTGGATTCCAGATAGAATAGACCGCTGACCTGTGAATTGCTACCAAGAGTTTTCAGTAGTGTTTTAAGCAATACTGCAAAAGCAAATATTTTTTTATATGAAGAAAACAAATAGTGAAGGAAGTGATGTGGCAATATTTTTCCTGAAAATGTTGAGCAGACAGGTTATTTGTAGGCAGTGTTAGCACAGCATTTATTTTCAGGATCTCTCTTCCTAAATATTTATTAAGGATAAAAACAAGGAGGCAGCAATTCTCATATGAATAGTATATATCCAAGCCCAGTTCAAGAGGACAGAATGTCCTTATCTTATCTGGATCCTAATGGTACACAGAAATCTTATCTATATTTTAAAAAAGAAAAAAGAAATTCTTCACCAAATACAGAAGCAATAAAACAATACAACAATTAATTTAAACCTTTCGGGAACATATTGAGCCCTGCCACCTGAATCTTGTCATCCAGTGCATCTCCGTTGAAGTAATGGCAAATCTCCCAGTTTTTATCTGCAGTGAATCAGTATCCCATCCTTCTAGCTGCTTTGTCCAGACCCCTTTAAGCATTTCAATATATTGGTATAACCTTTCTAATGTCTTAGTGCTCTTTTTATGCCAGAGTCTCTTGAATTTTGTAAATGTTCATTCATTTTCACTGCTACAGTCGTTACCAAATTAATCCCAGACTATTTTAGTTTGCTAATTGTTATACTGATAGCTGACAGTGAATATTTGCACAGGTATAACTGCCCTTTTAAATGAAGACTTGAAGAATGTTTCTCATCAGTGGTGGTTGCCTCAAACAACTTTTAATGTAACCTCTCCACCCCGACATTGATTTCCCTCCCTTGATTTCTCTGATTAAATATATCTGAATGGACACCTAAGCCACCTGATAGCTGAATAGCTGACTAATCTGAAATCAGTTAATGCCTTAACTATTTATGATTGTGCTTCTTTGCTGAACTGAGAGAAACTGCTCTGTGCTATTACCTGCTTCATTTGTTTCTGGTTTGAAGCTGTATGAAGAGCTCTTCACAAAGTGAATCTGAGTTTAGCTCTAATCATTGTGAAAATCTGAAATTAAGTTTGTTGGGACAGCACAATTGAAAGGTCAGCTTGAACATAACCCACACCCAGAGTTCTAACGTATTTGTATTATCCTATTTTTTTACCATATTTCTAGCATCCAGGTGTAATGTAGAGCATTTAACAATAGTAAGTAATATTAGAGAGAAACTGAGCCCAATATTAGATACTATCTTGTATTATTTCCCTTAGGGTTCTGGTTTTTTTAGTCTTTTTTCCTCTTGATTTCTTGCACTGGAGCATACATGATCTTTAGCTCCATCACAAAGTGGGTCAGTGAGGAACAGTAACTGCAGGTCAGGCAAGGTAGGCCTGTCCTACAATCTGTTTAGGTTTTGGTTCTCTTGTTTTATTTTCCAGACTGACTGCTAATTTTGTTTGGCTCCTTCTTTAGCTGCTCAGTTTGACAAAGTTTCAGTGTGTTGTTTTAAAGGTGCTCAGCACTTGAAGCAATGGGGTTCAAAATGGCTTTGCTTGTTAACCACAAAAAATCAGTGGAAGTTACAGTCTTTAAGTAGACCATGAGCCTGAGCCTTCAGCAATAAAGCTCAAACTTGATCTTTACAGCTCACCTGCACAAAATATGAACATGTGCACTCCTCCCATCCCTGCACTGTACCTCAATGTAAAATTACTTGCTATGAACAAGATGGTTCACACAAATTTACAGTGGGCCTGGAAAGCATTGTTAGACTAAATTTGCCTCATAAGTTCTGTATTATGAGTTTTGCAAAAAAATATTTTTTTTGTTAGTGTGATTGTAAGCAAGCACAAAGTATCAATAACAAGCCAATGTAGACCACTAATAGCTTGACACATCTAGCTTTCTGAAAACATGGTCTTCTGGCATGCTCATGCTTGTATTCCAGTCCTTCAAAATACGCCTCCAAAGTGTGCTCAGCCTTTTGTTTACATTTAACTTCTTGAGGCCGATGTGGTAAGGAAGAACATGAGTCAGGAACACAAATGCTATGGCATGCTGGCTTGGCAACTGTTCTGCAGTTTCTTGTTGACTATGACCAGCAAAAGGACTTCACCAAAGAGTTAGTCCTGTGTTGCTTCGAAGTTTGTATAGCAGCAGCATTCGCCTTCCCATCAGAATATGAATAGTGAGCAGTTGCTGCCTTCCTGCTGATGAATCTGTAACCATAAACAGTCTATAGGTCACGTTTAACTCAACAATAACAAAATAAACTGTAATTTTAGAGGGAGGTAGTTTTTAATTCTTATTAGTCTGAGTAACGCAGAAATCCCCGCAAACCAGGTGATATAAATCACTCTCTAAATTCTAAACAAAACATAGGCTGTATTTTTATATTCTGACTTCTAGTATTGGGTAGTGTCTCCATCAGTACATAAACAGTTCTTCCTCTTTTTTTTTTTTTTTTAATTAAAATCCTGTAGCCTTGGATGACTTTTACCAAAAAATGTCCTTCAGTAAGATTAAAATGTCCTTTTTCTTGTTGGATTGAATGTTTCTCTATAAAATGCTAATAAAGGCATGCAGTTTTTCTGTCCAAAGCTATTTTCTGAAGACATACATTGTGCCATTTTATTTATCCCTGTTTATGCTGAGAAGTCTCAATATATTAGTCACCTCTTACTGTAAGTGTTTCCAGATTTGCTGTTAGATTTTTGAACCCTGTCTATTACAGATTTTCCTTAACTTTTTTTAGACAGGCTATGCAGAAGTAAATGCAATGTTTCAGATAATGAAAATAGTGTTTTGATTTTATTTATTATTTCCTATTCTCTTTGTGATGCATACCTTTTTGAGTGATAACGAACAAAACAGATCAAAGGGTCACTGAGCAGTTTGTAATAAGCCTCAAATTTTAGTCTGTATTGTTATTATTTAAAGGCAACAACATGAATGTACAAATTAAATATTTTCCTTAAAACAATGGTAGTATCTTTATATTTACCATTCACCTTTGCTGCTCATTCACCTTTAAAGGTTCCATAATGAGTGGCATTACTAACATCACTCTTTAAAATCTTAAAAGACTAAATGTGGGGCAGGCAACTCTTTACTGTCATGCTGAAAAAAAAGATCAAAATTAAGACATAATTTTAATTATATTTTCCTTTTTTTCTGCTCTGTGCGATACTCTATATCTGCTAGTTCTTTCCAATATTCTCAATTCTTCTGTGTATAGTGGTTAACGATCTTTATTATCTTTGGAGCAACAATTTTAGCTTTTTGTGTGATTCTACTGCTGTCCCATCAAAGAATTATTTTCCTTCTTCCTTCTAATATATACACTTTGAATTGCCCTCTATGCAACTACCTACATCTTTCCACTCACTACACTGGAAACTCAGGGTAGCACAGAAGTTAAGTGCAGAGAGGAGATGTGAACATCTCCCAGACTGGAACTATTGATTTCCAGATAGCAATACTTAGAGTAACATAACAGCTTGAGGGAAGAAGAACGAAAGAAAGAAAGTGTTAAACAGCAGTTCACTTACAGCAGAAAAGAGACTGTTGTGGTTTAACCTGGCATGCAGCTAAACACCATGCAGCCGCTCACTCACACCCCCTGCCCCCGCCGCAGTGGGATGGGGGAGAGAATCGGAAGGACAAAAGTAAGCAAGCTTGTGGGTTGAGATAAGAACAGTTTAATAACTAAACTAAAATAATAATAATAATAATAATGTAATGAAAAGAAAAACAAACAGAGAGAGAGAGAAAGAAAACAAAAAAAACCCCAGGTGATGCACCCACTCACCAGAAGAAAGAGGTAGGCAAAATGTCTTAAAATGTACAGATCTGACTCATCAAATAATAAATAATGACACATGTTTCGTCTACAGCTTAAAGAATGGATATTTTACCTTTCGGGGATTGGTCTTCCTCCTCAGCTGATGGAACCAACCAGCATAAGTGCATTCATTGGCCAGCGTTCTTCTGTCATCATATCCTTCAAAAATCCAACTCCTGAAAACGTGGTGGTAGATGTCGTGCTGACAGGTATAGGGGTTTGGATTTTTTTTGGGGTGGGGGGAAGAACTTAAGCTCCTTGGGTTGCACTAAAAGTGTGAGTGAGGTGTGATTACATTTGCCTCATTCCGTTTCCTGGCAACAGAGATATTGTGTATCATTCACGTCCACCCTGAAAAGCTCTGTAGACTGTGCTGTGGGAGCTAAGAAATAACACAAACCTTTAACGACTGTTCACAGTAGACCTATTAGGTCATACAGCCTCATGTATACATGCAGCTGGTTGTTGACTGTGGACTGCGCTGTAGCATTTAGGCATTAGGAGACTCCTGGGGTGTGTTTTGGGAGCTGTATGTCTAAGCCACATAGCTAATGTTTTGTTTTGGTTTTGTTCCTCAGTTATTTTCCAAAATATTTTATATTATTTTGCCAGATCCTAGATAGCTAAAAGAGTTAGTAAGGGCAAAACATTTGAGGTTTTTCCAGATTGACCTTCCAAGCAAGTATGTTTCAGCAGTATTTTCAAACATACTTTAAAAAATAGTATAAGATCCAGAATTATCAAAGATAGCCAAGTCATTGCCCATACTGAGATTTCACAAATGCTGTAGAACTCAAATTCAAAGTCCCAGATTCTCCTTGATGACTAAAATTTACTCAGTGAAAGAGTAAATTTCACTCTAAGGGAAGCAGAGAGCTTTAGAAGGTTCTCTGAATCTCCACCTAGTCCAACATAATATATAGCATCAGAAAACAGGTGCCAAAGCATTTCCTGGCATCTGTGTATAAGAAAAATTTAAGATAAACCTTCCAGTGGCCCCTGACACAGACCCCATGGATGGGGAAACACAAGAGAATAGCAAAATCAAACCTGTGCAAAGGTTAAGCCAGGCTTACACACTCATGCTGATTTGGGGTTTGTGGCACATAGAATAAGTAAAGAAATGTGAGTTTTAAAAAATATAGATTCATGTTTATTTGTTGCATTGGACTCATGCTTTTTAATTACACCCTCTGAGATATGAATTAGAAATACAGAAATACAGCTTTGGCTGCATATAGAGTTAATATATGGGGGATCTTGGAGATTCTTTTACCTAATGGTGCCTGGTCAAGAGCATTTTGCTCTCATGACTGAATGCTCTATAGTTTTGATGACCAAGTTTTTTGGCAGGCTTTAGTGCAGTTTCCCAAGTTTAACTGCTAAAATATTTTCATTCATGACTGTCACAAGAGTACCATTTGTAAATGATCAGACCACATCTAAGTTTCTGTTGATGTTCTCTTCTGGACAACAGTGAAGGAAGCAACAGCATGCAGTGGATCCACTCTTTACAGCCTAAGTAAATCATGGCCAGGATCTCAGGGACAGTGCCAGAGTTTACAGGCTGAGCAGGGGACCTGGCAGAGAGGGGAACAGAGTCGTGTCCAGCTTCCCACTTATGTGGCATCTAGGCACCCTTAAGTGACAAGGAGCACTGCAAACTGGGTCTGCACACAGTAACGGGGCAGTTGATGCAGCAGTTGGCATTCAGTGCACGTACAGAAGGCTCAAAAATGCCACTCATAGTAGAAAAGGATGCGTAAATGTTGACAACACACCACAGGAGCTGCTCTCAGGCCCTGGATGGTGCAATCATTACTTCTGTAATCCAAGTGGAAGTCCTGAGGGTGGATGCTGCAACCCTGCTCTGAGGCAGTTGGGAGTTCTCAAGGTTTCTCCCTGGCACTGCGCTATGAACGGCAATGACCTCACCAGTTAGATGTGTGCTCTGGTAGACTTCCTGTGGTGCCAGATGCAGGACCTTTATTGCATCAAGGTTAATGAACAAGAGATTGACAGGATCTTTGTAGAGACTCTGCAGAAACAAGAGCCAAGCCCTTCAAGGCTGAGAAGTTTGCTGTGACCAAGACAGAAGCATCAAGAAGACACAGAGTCCCAGCAATGGGGAAGTCTCAATTTCCATCTGCAGCTGTTCATCTAAAGATTAGGTTCAGAGCTCTCACAGAGAGGAAGGGGAAAAAGAGTTCCATTGAGGGGGAAGAGTCTGGGCTGACCATCTCAGGTCTTCTGATTAGAAGCAGCACTATTAAACAGGAAGCAATGAGTGCTAGTGGTTGAAGTTTTCTTCCTCCATGGGACAAAGGCTGCCAATTTCTATAACAGCATATCATCCCAGGAAGTTTGCTGCTTTCCTGGAACTCAAATCTGAGATGCTGCAGAAAATATTGCCAAGGCTTATCTAACCTTGCAGTTACTATACCTTGCTGTTCATTCATATAGTGAATACATGGATCTATACTCCCTGTACAGCCAAGGAAACATTGAACAGATTGAAGGAGACTAGAAGGTTCTGTGGGCGTTCCTTCCTCAAATATTTGTGCATACATTTGCACAGAGCTTGGGCAGCAAGCAGAAAAAGCAGGAAGAAGAGCAATTCCAGGCCAGTTGCAAGGCTGCAATGTGATCACAGTCATGAAGACCGTCAGTGACAGTGTCCACAATTGGATCATGGTTGTGGATGGGTGCAGGCTGTTTAGAAAGGATAGAGAAGGCAAATTTGGTCACTTGTGTAGCTTAGGCTACCACGACCATGAGATGATTCAGCTTGTTCAAGTCTCTGTACACTAAAGTACAGAAAGGTACTCAGGATGAGTTCTGCAGAAAATTTATTAACAGCTCAGGAGTGAATCGTCTGAATATTTAGGAAGACTTAGAATTTCAGCAGAAGACTCACTTAGTGATGCAGGGACCTTCTCAGTGAACTAACATACAAAAAGGAACCATATACCGCTGTGGATCCAGTGCACCATATGTGGGCTGAAGAAACACATCTTGTATGTGGCACTAAGAATTTATTAGCAGTCTAATCAAAGTCTTAGGTCTAATCAAAGTACAAATGGTGAGTCCAACTAGCTGTCAGGGAGCAGCAAGAACAGGCTGCTCCACAAAAAAAAAGTGAGACAGAAGCCAAAGGTGACAGCAAGACTGGCAGAGGCCTTTCAAACAAGGGTTGCAGTCCGACAATATCCAAACAAGAAGAACATAGCAGGTCTGGTGACAGTAACCAATTTCAGCCAATAGCCTAGTGACTGACAGCCAAGTCCACAGTGAGAAGGCGAGTCCGTGATCAAGCCAGGAAATCAAGTAGGCTAGGCTTGGCAAAGTGTATGGCCAGAGACAGCATACCTAGGACATAGCTTGGGCAAGGACCAACAGCAGGAGCCTGAGTTTGAATGCAACTCATGCCAGTGGGTGGAGGCCCCAGATGCTACTCACTCAATTTAGCTGTTTTCACAGAAGTCTGATACTAGATTATACAGCTGCACTATATCAAAGCAGATCTTGAACACAGGCATCTACAGCCTTGTGTGTGGAGAAGAGGTTACAGAGAATTTCAGAGAAGGATGGTTGTTGGCTGGACAGATAAATTAGCATATGTCGCTGAACTCAGGGCCCTGACCACTAATACTTTTAGTCCAAATTATCCAATGAATACTAACTGCTCCTAACCGATATACACAGATCTTCTCATATCTACCTTGTATTTCTTCACAGTAAATTATCAGAGAGAGTCATCAACATCCTACATTCTTCACTGGGAAGGAAATGTTGATAAAATGCCAGTTTCTTCCTTCTCAGTCTTGGATCTGCTTGGTGTTATTTTTATATGTTTCCAAAAGGGTCTGTTGCTACACTTGCTTTCTTATTGGTCCCCAGGTTTAATTCCACAATGACCCATTCATTTTGTTAGGTCTTTACCATATATTGTATGATTTCTTTAGGGTAATACCACAAAGTTATACATCACTAAGCTGAAGCTGAAAAACAAATAATGCAACAGTTGGCACTTCGCCTATGTGCTGTTACAGGTAAAATAGCTCAAGTCCAAACAAGGTGTGACAAGTCCCTGATGCTTTGCACTGTTGACAATATAAAGCCCCATGGCCTGTTACTAGCAGTGGCAATAACATATTCCCTGTACTACACCTAGATGAGGTGGAAGGAAGAGGAGGTAACAAAAGGTGAATATAAAAGTACAATGAGCATACTTAGCAAAAAAGTCAGGAAGGCCAAAGCCCATCAGGTGTGAAGACTAACAGGGAAAAGTATAGGCTCAGAAGAAGGGGTTCTAAAGGTATGCTAGTTGCATAAGGAAGCTTAGGGAAAATGCAGATAGGTCCACTGATAGATGGGGGGAATCAACAAGTTACAGACAGTGCAGAAAAGGCTGAAGTGCTCAATGCTTTTTTTTTTTTTTTTTTTTGCTTAGTCTTTCCAAGCAAAACTTGCTCCCAAAGCAGCATGTACTGACTTGGTTTGAAAGGGAGATGGGCAGCTCACAGGCAGCAACAGGCTGTAGACTTCCTAGAGCAACTGGATGCATTCAGATCCAGAAGTCCAGATGAAATTCACAGAGTGATAAAAGAGTTGGCCAATGTGATTGTGAGGCTGTGGTACTCTACAAAAATTCACGCTGATCAGGAGATGTTTCTGTTGACTGGGAAAAGGCTATGTTATTTCCTTCTTTTAAAAATGATAGAAGGAAGACTGAGGGAGTGGGAGGTTGATCAGCTGCACCTCAGCCCCTGGTAGGGTGATTGGACACATCCTTTTGCTGTCTGTGTAGCCCATGAATTGCACATCCTCTTGCAGTCCATTTCCAAGCACCTGAAGGTCAAGAAGGTAATCAGGAGTAGTCAAATGGATTTCTTAAGCTCAAACCATGATTGACTAATGTGATTGCCTTCTATATGGAAATGAGTTATTATGCAAATGAGGGAGGAGCAGTGGATGTAATATACCATGATTTAGTAAGACTTTTGTCACTGTTTCATGTAGCATTCTTGTTTGGAAGCTAAGGAAGTCTGGACTTGATGAGCAGACTGCTGAGTGGGTTGAAAACTTGGCTGAACTATTGGTCTCAAATGATAGTGATCAACATCTTGACAGTCAGCTGTCGGCTGGTAATGAGTGTAGTACCCCAGGATCAGCACTGGGGCCCATATTATTCAAGACCTTTATTAACAACATGGATGATGACAGAAAGTGCAATGTAAATTAGGGGAAGCGGCTGACATGATGAATGCTAGAGCTTCAGTCCAGAGGTACCTTGATAAAGTGTTGGTATACCTCTTTTTTGAATTGCTTTTGTTCATCAATTCATCATCCCTAGAGCAGCTGAAGATACAGTAAACTTCTACATTGTTAGGAATGCAATTTTCCTTCTAAAACGTTAAACCTTTGTATTTTCCCCTCTCATTCCATCTACCCTTTGTGCTTATCTTAGCTCAGACACTTATAGAAGCACTGTGAATTACTAGTTGTGCAACCCACCCTATTTGACCAGGAAGTAACTGATTATATAATCTCTTGAAGCATAGGTGTGTATTACATGTGTGGTATGAAGGTTCCCATTGCACCTCATGGAGTGCAGCATGCTTTATTCTAGTGTAAAGTGCAAGCTGGTATTCTGATTTGTACAACAACAGGAGCAATTATGAGAAGCAAACTGCCTGGCTTGTTGAGCATAAATCTAGTGCTGGATAGCACAGTTTACTCTAATACTACTAGGTATTATTTGTAAGGAAGGTAATCTAATGTGCTATACACAAAATAATGGAAAAGAACAATCAAACTTATCCACAATGCAATTTCATCAGAAATTGTTTATAGAGCTTAAATATCGGTACTAAAACCTAGTGAATTTAGATGTTCTGAGAAACATTAGCAGAACGTGCATTGTTTAAGTATTTTAGTGAAAACATAGTCATCTTTCTAACTACAGAGCATTAACTTGTCCGAGGGAGATTTTCGGTAGTAGAGACAGTGCAGAGGCAACAGGCTTAGATAGTGAAAGACTGATGTTGGGTTTTATGCATCAGAAGTTTTCAGTCTTCATTTCTCTTTACACATCAGTAGACCTGGCATGGTGATGATCTAATGTTTCTGTGATCTGTAGAATTATGAAAAGTTTTCTTTGAAAAAATAAATTTTATACTGTGATCTTTATGGAAGTAAAACCATACTTGTCTTTTAAAAGCTGTCTTGAATTTGTTAATCATCTTAATATGGAATGTTAATTTTCTAATTCAGTTGCTGCTGGTGACCTATAAATAATGTTTGCTTGTTTTTAATCAGAATAAAATAGTTGAATTATGCATTCAAGCTGTCTTTAGACGTGGTTGTGCATGCTATGATTTGCTCTCTGTAGGAATATTTACTGTAATTCCTATTTCATTCTTTCAAGAGGAAGATAAATCAGTCTTATAAATGAAGTCATGGATGCACAAGTTCAGCTTAGTATTTCTGGCCCTTACATATCCTGGGAAATAATTTCCATAATGGCCTATATATTTAGTTGAACTTCCATATTCTCAAGACATAGTTTACCTGGAAAGGAAGCAAATAGTATTTTAATAGACTAACTTTGATATTGTATATACCATAGGAATGCAGATATGTTAGCCCGGTGTACAGTAAAAGCTAATTAACTTGTTTTTTTTCAACATTAAGAATGAATTTGTCATAGAATCATAGAATCATGGGGTTGTTGTGACCCAAGTGCAGGACTCGGCACTTGGCCTTGTTAAACCTCATACAGTTGGCCTCGGCCCATCGATCCAGCCTATCCACATCCCTCTGCAGGGCCTTCCTTCCCTCGAGCAGATCGACACTCCCGCCCAGTCATCCCCCAAGGCTAATCAGTCGGGTGAGAAAGTTATCCTGGTATGAATACATTACTTCTAGTACAATTCCTTTCCTACCAACAACTGAACTTCGGTAGTTCTGAACTTGCTCTTCCACAAATTTCCCTTTTTTTTCCCCTGTTTATTTTGCTTGTATCAGTTTGTTAATGAGATGTCCAAAACTGAACATTATTTCAAGACCATTTACAGTCCTAAGCTATGGAGAAGACTGGATCTGTTACCCATGTTGTGATGATCTACACTTTATTTTAATGTGTTTTGACATGAAGGGCCTATTTTTTTCCCAGGATCTCTTGTAGCAGTGCAAGAACACACTTGGGAAAGTACAAGCTAATTGGGAATGACAGTAATATTAGTTCAGACATAATAATAGCAACCTTCCATCTGAATTAGTTAAACCCAAACATTTTACTCTGAAATAGAAAGTAGTCTTAATTTATTCCTTAAAAAGTGACAGCCTAGTCATTCTTAAAACCTGTTTTTTCCTGAAAAATGTTAATCCAAAGAGTAAAAATGACACTGTCAGCAGGTAACTCAAATTCACAGAAGTTTTTGAATCCATCTCTGAGAACAACACTTAAAACTGTAGGTTTAGTAATATAAAACCCAAGCTGCTACCATTTTGAAACCTCTTAGCTGATATTTTAGCATTAAAGCCAGTTACTGGAATGCCTTCCTTTATTAATCTTGCGCTGGACTCGTCATGCTCATTGCTGGTGTTACTGGAGGCCAGGGAGAGGGCAGACTGGAGAAATCAACAGAAAGCAGCAAGTCAGAAGGCAGAATGAAAGGTTTGATTGATCTTGATCTTTACAAATTGTGTTTCAGGCCATGTGCTGCTTCTTAAGAGAATTAAAAGTGCCAACAATGAAAATAAGGCATCTTAATTAAAGTGTGCAAGCAATAAACATCAACATTTATAGACTTAGTGCTTTAAAGAAGATTACAGAAGTTATCTGTATCTTGTTTTCAAGGAACATTCCATAGGCAGTTTCTGTCCTAGATAGATGTGAAATTATGTTTAGAATTGCATAGTTCAGGAATTAAAATAGAAATTAATTGGGAATTGTCATATCTGGACCATTTCTGAAGCTGTCATTTGCATTTCTGAAGCTTTGTCAAACCCAAGAGCATTATTCCTCAGAAATGTTTCTTTCTGTGAATTTTGACTGATATTGTAACACACAGAGTCCTTTATTTTGGATAATTATAGAGCAAGCAAAATTACCCACCATCTGATAATTTGTGATGAAGGGATGAAATCTTGGGCGTCCTAAAACTTGGTGTTTTCTTACTGAATTTAATAGCAATAGGTTTTCTTCCCAGGATTTAGATACATGTCTCTGGCTTAAATCTGCAGCTCTTACTTGCATAAGCATTCATAGCTACATTAAGAATGTTCATGGGAGTAATGTCTATTTGACAGCAGGTAATTTTGCCCAATATGAGCCAATGATCAGAGCTACAGAGTACGCAAACTCTTGTTACAGATGGTTGTCGTGGTTTAAACCCAGCTGGCAACTAAGCACCACACAGCCGCTCGCTCGCTCCCCACCGGTGCGATGGGGGAGAGAATCAGAAAAGTAAAACTGAGAAGACTCGTGGGCTGATATAAAGACAGTTTAATAGGTGAAGCAAAAGCTGCGCACACGAGCAAAGCAAAACAAGGAATTCATTCACTACTTCCCATCGACAGGCAGGTGTTCAGCCATCTCCTGGAAAGCAGAGCTCCATCATGCGTAACGGTTACTTGGGAAGAGTAAACGCCATCATCGCTCCAAATGTTGCCCCCTTCCTTCTTCTTCCCCCAGGTTTATATACTAAGCATGACATCATATGGTATGGAATATCCCTTTGGTCAGTTGGGGTCAGCTGTCCCGGCTGTGTCCCCTCCCAGGTTCTTGTACACCTGGCAGAGCATGGGAAGCTGAAAAAGTCCTTGACTAGTGTAAGCACTACTTAGCAACAACTAAAACATCTCCACATTATCAACACTGTTTTTAGCACAAATCCAAAACATAGCCTCATATTAGCTACTATGAAGAAAATTAACTCTATCCCAGCCAAAATCAGCACAATGGTTTAGAGACCATTTGTACTAGTTCAGCTGTTTCAAACTGAATGTTACTGCTCTTCCGTAAATACCACTATATAATATTTCTACTAAGACTTTATGGAAGCAACTAAACTGATATAAATAATTGATACTACTGAAATCTCCAGCGTAAACCAGAACCCACAGAGTTCACCTGTATAAGAATTGTCCCTAAGTATTAGTGGTTCATTAGTACTTATAATGCTTTATTTCAGTTGACATAGATAATTTAATTTCATGTTTTGAATGGGCCAAATGTATTTTGAAGTTTCAGGAAAAAAGCACAACTGTTTTTTAGAGGATATTCACTTCAAAGTTTGGAGGGCCACAATCATATAAAAGGTTAAAGCTACAGTGGTAATTAGGAATCGGATAAGGGAGGTATATTGGTTCCTCTCTGGAATCCAGTGTTATCTGTGTTATCAAAACTGATATCTGTGGCAGTGTATAAGATTGCTTTTGGTAAGGGTGTGCACACAGTCATATTACAATAGCTGTCTCATATTGTTGATTATTAAAACTTACCTTATTTCCAAGATAAGGTTGCATGCACAATAGCTTGGCCATGTCTTTTTCCATACAAAGATTTCCAAACTAGGATTGCCACTTTTTAAGTGTGCATTGCAAAATGTTTTCAAACTGCTTTCTCTGACTTTATTATTTATGACTTTATTATGTAACTGAACTAAATACTCAAAGGCAAGTCTGCTACTAACAGTTATTTTTCTTTTAGGCAAAATACATTGGACTTCAGTATTATTGCATATATTTAATTCATTTAGAATGAAGTAATACAAATGTGAAGAAATCAGTTTTGAATGTGGGTAATCAGTTTAGAATAAAAGTCCTAACATCACTTTGTGCTGTTTTTGGCATAATTCAAACCGTGATGTTAGCTAGCAATTAAAAAAAATAATGTGCAATATATAAATGCACTTCTGAACTGATAAATGCATTTTTGAAACATCTTGAAGCATAACCTAGTACTTTTAATTTTATACAGTGAAATTATTTTTCAGAGAAAAAAAAAAAAGATTTCCAGAGATTAGTTAGCTTCTTCTGTGACAATTACTTTTTAGCTGAATGTGTAGATGGATATAAAGAAAAAATAAATAACAAATATTTTAAACTTTGGAAAACTCTTCTAGTAGGGGAAATTTACATCATTCAGATTATTTACATCACAGACAAAAAACCAGAAAATAATTCCTTCAGAATGATTAGCATTATAGGGAAAGCTTTCACAATAGCCTAATTTCTGCCATTGCAGTATCTCAGGTCAAGACGGCAATATAGTTGCTTTATTGATATATTAAAATGGGTGTGTAGGCTTTTCTTATGCACCCATCTTTTAATATTTGGAAAGGGCCCTTCAATTCTTTAAATATTTCCCTATAGACTGCAAATTTCATTTTCAGCCTCTAAGCTGGTTTCCAAAACCTGAAACTTTGTTCTTGAGGTGAAATAATTTTGAGGCTGTTTCTCTTCTCACAAGAAGCAAGAAATTTGATGTTTCCAGGAGAGCTTTTCTTTGCCTTCCTGAACATCTTTGCACATTGTTCTGTTCCTTAAAGCTATTTTAACTTTGTTCCGTAACCCTAAATTGCATTCTCCCCCTGGCTGTTTGATGCATTCCTGCGTATCATATCTTCCTGTCAGCAGTTCATCATTCAGTTCATCATCATCAGCTACTACCCTTTAATACAACATATTTTTCGGATATAGTCTATCTATTGGGCTCACATTCTTGGAGTTAACTGCTAGATATATGTCCTGCAAGTGTCAATTCTTTTAGCAAGACACCTTTGGCTGCTTGAACAGCTCCAAAATCCGTTTATAAAATTGGACTTCAAGCCAGTTTTTCCTATCTCATTTTTCATTTATCCACAACATTGACAGTGAAAACAATCAAAACAATGTCTAAATCCTCTGTCTCTATGAAGTAATCTGCTAGTTAATCTGGTAACTTGTCGTCAAGAAAGCAATTCTTGTCTGCTATTGTTGCCGTGCTGCTGGTCCCGAACCAGTTTCTCTCAGGCTTTCTCTTACGTGTTTCATATCACCATGGGCTTTCTTGGCCATTTGATTTTTTTTATCTAGAAAACAGTTTCTTTTCTAATCTCTAGATGCCGTTTAACTGAAAGCATTTTAAACTTTGGGTTTTCTTGATGGTGTGTTATTTTATTTTAATTCTATTTAAGATGTCCATATTATATCTATATTTTTCTTCATCACAGTGAGGAAAATACTAAAAGAACATTTAAGCAAAGGGAGGAAAAAAAGGCCCATGTGCTCCCATTTGAGAATGTATTTTTTAAAACCTCTGTCTATGAAGCTGTTTTATTAGGGAAATTGTTCCATCAGTTTTGACTTCTAAATGAGCTTCCCTGAACGATTTTTTAAAAATTTCTTTTAGATCAGGAGCGCTCCAGTTGTCATCTCAGTCCATCTGTCCTATCCAAGTCCATGAGTAAGGAATCTGTTTTCCATCTGCTGCTTAAACAACCACGAGGTATGTAATTTCTTGAGTTCTACTTTGATTTTTTTACAAGGTGTGATCTTTTGTGGTCCCTGAAATCTAGAGTGTGTATAAAATTAAGTGTTTTGATGAATGCAACTCATGAGTTGATGTGTGGAATCTGGCTATTTGTGGAAACAAGAATTAGCCCCATGGCAATGAATTTTGTTTGGTTTACTTAAAATAAATAAGCAAGTAAGTAATAATCAGAGATGCATCCAGTAAAGTTCCTGTGAAGTGTGTATTGTTCATTTTTTGACAGTTTTTTTTTCCTAACCCCTGCAATGATTTTGACTTTTGGAATACAATTTCTTTTATAAATAATCTTAGTATCATAGAATCATTAAGGTTGGAAAAGACCTCTAAGATCATCAAGTCCAACCATCAACACAACACCACCATGACTCCTAAACTAGGCTCTGGAGTGCCACGTCTACACATTTTTTGAACGCCTCCAGGGATGGTGACTCTACCCCCTCTCTGGGCAGCCTGTTCCAATGCCTAACCACTCTTTCGGTAAAGAAATTTTTCCTGATATCCAATCTAAACCTCCCCTGATGCAACTTGAGGCCATTTCCTCTCATCCTATCACTAGTTACTTGGGAAGAGACCAACACCCACCTCGCTACAACCTCCTTTCAGGTAGTTGTAGAGAGCAATAAGGTCTCCCCTCAGCCTCCTCTTCTCCAGACTAAACAACCCCCGTTCCCTCAGCCGCTCCTCATAAGACTTGTTTTCTAGGCCCTTCACCAGCTTCGTTGCCCTTCTCTGGACACGCTCCAGCACCTCAATGTCCTTCTTGTACTGAGGGGCCCAAAACTGAACACAGTATTTGAGGTGCGGCCTCACCAGTGCCCAGTACAGGGGCACGATCACTTCCCTACTCCTGCTGGTCACACTATTCCTGATACAAGCCAGGATGCTGTTGGCCTTCTTGGCCACCTGGGCACACTGCCGGCTCATGTTCAGCCGGCTGTTGACCAACACCCCAGGTCCTTTTCCTCCAGGCAGCTCTCCAGCCACTGTTCCTCAAGCCTGTAGCATTGCTTGGGGTTGTTGTGACCCAAATGCAGGACCCAGCACTTGTCCTTGTTAAACCTCATACAGTTGGCCTCGGCCCATCGATCCAGCCTATCCAGATCCCTCTGCAGGGCCTTCCTTCCCTCGAGCAGATTGACACTCCCACCCAACTTGGTGTCATCTGCAGACTTACTGAGGGCGCACTCAATCCCCTCATCCAGATCATTGATAAAGATGTTAAACAAGACCGTCCCCAAAACCAAGCCCTGGGGAACACCACTTGTGACCGCCTGCCAACTGGATTTAACTTCATTCACCACCACTCTCTGGGCTCGGCCATCCAGCCAGTTTCTTACCCAGCGAAGAGTACACCTGTCTAAGCCATGAGCCACCAACTTCTCCAGGAGAATGCTGTGGGAGACAGTGTTGAAGGCCTTACTAAAGTCCAGGCAGATAACATCCACAGCCTTGCCCTCATCCACTAGGCGGGTCACCTGGTCATAGAAGGAGACCAGATTGGTCAGGCAGGACCTGCTTTTCATGAAGCCATGCTGGCTGGGCCTGATCCCCTGGTTGGCCTGCACACGCCTGGTGAGCACACTCAAGATGAACTGCTCCATAATCTTCCCCGGCACTGAGGTCAGGCTGACTGGCCTGTAGTTCCCCGGATCCTCCTTCTGGCCCTTCTTGTAGATGGGCGTCACATTTGCCAACTTCCAGTTGTCTGGGACCTCCCCCGTTGACTAGGAATGCTGATGATAAATGATGGAGAGTGGCTTGGCAAGCTCCTCTGCCAGCTCCCTCAGCACTCTTGGGTGGATCCCATCCGGCTGCATAGACTTGTGAGTGTCCATGTGGCGCAGCAGGTCGTTAACTGCTTCCTTCTGGCTTATGGAGGGTTTATTGTGCTCTCGGTCCCTGTCTTCCACCTCAGGGGGCTGAATACCCTGGGGGTAACTGGTCTGACTATTAAAGACTGAGGCAAAGAAGGCATTAAGGACCTCAGCCTTTTCCTCATCCTTGGTGGCAATGTTCGCCCCCGCATCCAATAAAGGATGGAGGTTCTCCCTGGCTCTCTTTTTGCTGTTAATGTATTTGTAAAAACATTTTTTGTTATCTCTTACAGCAGTGGCCAGATTGAGCTCTAGTTGGGCTTTTGCCTTCCTAATTTTCTCTCTGCATGACCTAACAGGTTCCCTGTACTCTTCTTGAGTTGCTTGCCCCTTCTTCTAAGAGTGGTAAACTCTCCTTTTTTTCCTGAGTCCCAGCAAAAGCTCCCTGTTCAGCCAGGCTGGACATCTTCCCTGCTGGTTCGTCTTACGGCACATGGGGACAGCCTGCGCCTTTAAGACTTCCTTCCTGAAGAATGTCCAGACTTCCTGGACCCCTTTGCCCTTAAGGACTGTCTCCCAAGGGACTCTGTCAACCAGTGTCCTGAACAGGCCAAAGTCTGCTCTCTGAAAGTTCATGGTGGTGGTTTTGCTGACCCCCCTCCTTACTTCACCAGGAATCGAGAACTCTATCATGTCATGGTCGCTAAGCCCAAGACGGCCTCCGACCACCACATCTCCCACCAGTCCTTCTCTGTTTGTAAACAGCAGGTGAAGCGAGGCACCTCCCCTGGTAGGCTCACTTACTACCTGTGTCGGGAAGTTATCTATCTTCCACGTACTCCAGCAACCTCACAGACTGTTTCCTCTCTGCTGTGCTCTGTTTCCAGCAGACATCTGGTAAGTTGAAGTCCCCCACGAGAACAAGGGCTAGCGATTGTGAGACTTCTGCCAGCCACTTGTAGGATGCTTCATCTGCCTCTTCATCCTGGTTGAGTGGTCTATAACAGATTCCCAGCAGGATATCTGCCTTGTTGGCCTTTCCCCTCATCCTTACCCATAAGCACTCAACTTTGTCATCACAACTATTGAGCTCTATACAATCGTAACACTCCCTGACATACAGAGCCACCCCACCACCTCTCCTCCCTTGCCTATCCCTTCTGAAGAGCTTATAGCCATCCATTGCAGCACTCCAGTCATGAGAGTCATCCCACCATGTTTCTGTGATGGCGACTAAGTCATAGCTGTTCTGCTGCACAATGGCTTCCAGATCAATAATGTCTTACCATTAATGTCATGTGTGGTGTCAAAGTGATGATCATGTGTGAAAGAAACAAGAGGAGTGCAACCTAACCTCATAATAGGTGCTACAAGTATGATATCAAAAGGGTGAATGAGCCCATATAGTAATGCAGTCTTGATGTATTCCTAGGAAAGGCTTTGAATTAAGAGGTTAAATCCAAAAAATACAGTTGTATTTTAGGACTGTCAAGATGAGCAACACCGCTATAAAAATGCTTATGAAATACTAGGTAGAAAAGCATCAATTGTTAAAATTCTTAATTAAATTTAAATTCAAAGCTTCTTAAAAGTTTTTTTAATGAGAAATTACATGTTTTTGTAATAAGTGCAAATTAATACACTTGAAAAGTAATCTTTTAAATATTGTCAAACTATTATCAGTACTTATTTTATCAATTTATCCTGCAACATATCCAGTTTCCTTAAACCTGAAGTACTGGAAAGGAAAAACATATAATAGCTAAGAAATTTCATTTTAAAATAAAATTTTCCTAGTTTGAAGGATCAGTTAAGGAGAAAAGGAAGACGTAAGAAATTCCAAAAATAAATGAGTTAAGTATTTGTAATTGCTTTTACTTTTTACTGAATTAACAGAAAACAAAATAGGAAATAGACTACACAATTATTTGGTTCTAGATGTGCTTATCTTTCTCTCCAGGCTTGCCAGTCCTTTCAATTGTTTTTTTTTTTTCTAAGACAGTTTTTGTGTTGCAAATTACTATTTTCTGTATTTTCCTATGTTGTTCCTGATAATTTCAAATGTGACAATATAATCTAGAAACTATAAACCTGAACTATCTGGAAAGAATTAAACTATTTGGTTTATTTTTTTGAATTAAATTTTAGATGACACTGCTTATCACATGTGATATGAGATAGGATAGGAAAGGAGTGAATTGCCCTTAGTGTTGTAATTTTACCAAAATTTATTTATGACTTGGGTATGATAGCAATTGATTTATTCGATTTATCTAGTGTTATGGTGAAGCTTGGATTGCCACAGACTTAGTGTATTTTAATCATTACAAGTTATTAATTGCTGAATTATAGGAGATAGGTAGATTTCTTTATTTACACAGAAAATTTAAATATTTTTCCTAATAATTATTTCTATAGATTACTTCTGAGATATGCTTTCTAATTTCAAAAGACACAGATAAATTACTCATATCTTAAATTATTTAGCAAAAAAAATAATTTTCCATGCTAGTATCCCCCACAAATGTATGTGTGAGCATCTATTTCATGTTAATATAGGTATCAGAATAAGCCATGCCATTTTCCTTGAAGAAATGGTATCGATCTCAAATTAAAGACCTGAGTTAGAAAAATGAAATGAGGGTGACTTGTTTTCAATTTCATTCAAAAATTCACTATATGCTGTGGTTTTTCTGAAGATGTACTTGCCACACCTTTACTTCATAAAGGATGTTGCAGACCTTGCTGTTCCCAGCAAGGAACTGTTTTTAAGTTTTCTCTCCTTGAAGCTTACTATGCCTCAACAATATTTCTGGGTGATATAGAAAGAAGGATTTAGAAGAAAAAGAAGATGTAAGAATTGATCTGGACATCATATCATTTTCTATATGTACATTTTACACAGGCATATATAAAAGTTGTAACTGTTGTCATGAGATTATATTTATTTTTTTCACAGAAGCAGTGAGGAACTGTCCAAAACAATCTAATTCATATACATAGTAAAACTGACAGAGCAGTCAGTTGACAGAAATATTAGAGCAGCAAAGCAATCTTTATAAATTGTACTTTCCACTACTTACTCTGTAAATCTCTTGCTCTGAGGATTCGGCAGCCTAATCTCCCTTGTTGGGGGGCCAGAAGACCAGTGAATGCATGCTTTTTTTTGCACCTGGTCTCACTCACAAGTCAGGGACAGTGGAATCATGTTAAGAATCGTTTTTATGGAAAGACTGTACTTCTTTTTCCCTACACTTAACAATAGATGAAGTGTAGATTAGATGCAAGTGTTACTGTTTTACCACTGTTCCCTATAATGAAGAAAAAATACTTTGAAAATGTGTTGGAACCAAATATTCTTCTTAGTAGACTTGCTGGAATATGATTGCTAGATCATTTTATGAGGAATGTTTATGCTTGTGGAAAAACTGTGCTTGCTGCTAATTAATTGTTTTTCCCTCACTGACTCTAAAAACTGAAGGGAGAAATTCAGAATTAGTGAGATAGGCTGAGAATCTTGGAATCATTTTTTCATGATACTTTTACAAAAAAGCCAAAATACTAGCCATGCTGTAAAATTGTTACTCATGGTAGATTATCCTTTTTTCCTGCCTTGGCTTCACAGTAGCAACATAAGTCTTCTGGACTTCTTGGTACTGTTTCCCAGTAACACAGACTGCATTACTTCACCTGGTCCTAGTACTGAAGCTGCGATCTCATTTTGCATTCAACCTCCAGTCACTGCATTTTGTGGCTTAGCTGATGTTCCAGGTGGTCAATAAGCCTGTCCATTGTGAATGACTTGGTGTAGCATCAAACAAGAACAGTAAATGGGGCAGTTAGCTGAACCTGGTTTTTCAGATATCTCTCTCCACATTTCAGCACAAGTTTTATATTTAGAAACTTCTATATTTTAAAGCTGTCATGTCACCTGTTCCATGTTCATCTCTTTTCCCTTTTTACTGAGATCTCTATGATCAGCTATATAATTTTGCCTTCTAACTTTGCTTTAGTGTAAAATACATGTATTTATTAACTCTCCCAAGCACTTAGGAAGGAAAGATAAAGTATATTCGATAAATGTATACACTGTTAGGGAGACATTTTCCAAAAAGCTGCTTGCAGTGTTAAACCACTTTAATGGCAATCAAATTTGAGATATTAAAATTCTGTGTATGCACTTTGTAAGCATGTTACTATTATAGTTTCATTCAACAATATTTGAGAAAGCATTTTAGTGTACTTTTTGTGTCATGTACAGTCCACTATGGTTATGGATAATTTGGCTTTTAAACTAATGTCACCTAAGAAATGGCAGAAGTTTTGTTCAAGTTCTCAGGCCATTTCCCTAAAATGGTAGATTTCAAGACTTCATTCTTTAATTCTATACTTATTTGCATCTGCTTTTTTCTTTCAATACTTCTGCAGGCACAACCTGCTTTTTCTTGTGATTGCTTTCAAAGACTGAAAAACAATGAAACTAATGTACTTGGTTTTCCTGGTTGTCTTATTTCCTAGGAAGACTCTGTCTCCTTTATAATACTTTCATTATCACAAAATGATTTGAACAGTTAGAAGAAAAGAGCTGTGAGAAATAGTTCTCCATTCTACCAAACTATTTTGAAAATATGTTGGAAAATGTTAAGCTCTCTTTCCTCTTTCATGTTTTAACTGCAACAAACAGAAATAATTTTACACTTTATAGCTTACATCAGAGGTTGTGTCAGAAGTAGTCAATATTCATATAATGGATTCTGTAGGAAAGGGACGTTCAAGCAATAAAAAGACTGAACAACCAGGTACATACACAATACTATCCTTTTTTTATCTTCAGAAACAGTTATTAATAATGAAATTAACTGGAGAAGAAGGACACACACACACACTGAGAATTCATTGCAAACCAAAATGAAATAAGTTAGGATAATTAGGAGGTTCACTTAAAAAAAAAGTGTTTTCCATCTTTTCAGGGTTTTAGAGTCAACATTTCCTTCTTTTTGGCGCACATTTTCGCAGGGGAACTGAAGGAATTAGAGTTCCATTGAAATGCTGGAGGATTCAGGTGCCGGATTTCCTCTGAACTTCCTTAGTCTAAGTATTTTCTTGTTTTATCTATTCAAGTCTTCCTTCTTTGTCGTGAACTTTTGCTACTTCTCTTTAGTTTTGATTTGCTTTCATTAATGTTATTCCTTCCCTGAATTTTCACCTTTTGAAACTATCAAGTTTCAGTTTTCTGAGCAAAACTGCTCAACAGATGTGCTATTCACATGAGTAGTTCATAAGCTGTGGTACATTAATTACTTGTGCTACACAAGATTCATTCAGGAAGTATACAGCCTAGTATCAAGTCAAAAGCTGCCTCTGTCAGTGAGAGTGACCTCTAATGCTCATGGTGCAGATGCTAGCACATGGAAAAACAAAGTTCATGATTCTTGATTTAGATTTTCTTGAACATCTTCTAGATAGTGTAAAAAACTTCTAGTCTGGATTTATTTGTGAGGAAGATCTTAAACTTGTAGAGAGACGACTTATTGTGTAGTGGCCACAATAAATAATACTGAATTTGAGTACCTAATTTAGGAAAACAATTTGAAAATTATGTAAAACTAGGTAGATCAGTTGGAGTTGAACCTGGGCTGCTCTGAAACTTAGGGTTGAGGTTATTGGTTTGAGTTTTCTCTTCCCCTACTGGCCTTCTTACTGACCAAATAGCTCTACAACATGCTATGTCATGGGTACGTTATCTGTTTCAAGACTGGGTACCATTTATGCGGAAGGCTTTGCAGGTAGGTGTCAGACATATGTCTGACCCTTCATGTCTAGGACCATGGGACTGGTAGGTTCGTTTCATCATAGATGGAGAAGGAATGAGGTCAGAAAGGAATGAAGGCAAGGAGCAGGCAGGCAGTCTTCTGAAGTCAACCATCAGCGGCTCCCACTGGTACTGTTGCTCAAGCTGCAGGTACATTCAGCTCACAGGACTGCAATTCGTCTTTTCTTTCTACTCTACCGTCTTTCTTTTTTGGGAAAGGGCCCAGTTTGGTAAATCAGGTTTTGCCTTTTAGTGTCTCCATTTTTTACCCTGCTTCTTCTTCTGTTCCTGCTCCTGAGATGCTGTTAGGGCTGACTTCTTGGGAGGGGTCCAGGGTTACCTCCTGGATCAATTCAGTGCACAAAGGCAGGTTTAGCTCCAGTTCTGCTATGTTACTATGAATATAGGACAGTGGCTGGCTGATTGCAGACTGCATCTAGATGAAGAGTTACTGGTTTTGGATACCTAGCAGAAAAATTTGTGGGCCACGTGTCCTCAGCACCAGTCTGTCAGAGAAAGGTTTACTGACAGGCTGTGTTCCATTGTAGATTGGTGGATTGTCCCTGACTGATGGAGGTCCCACGGAGCTGGTGGTCTGTCAACCAGGAGCGTCATGAGAATATTGTGATACCATCTTCGCTGGAATTGTCTTTTGAATGAGACACCTACTTGTCCTCCACCTTGGGGTCATGAGATTCCTTCCTCACTGGATCACTTTTGGGGCAGGCATCTTTTGTTGTGCACAAAGAGGCTTTGCAAGCAGGATTTATGCAGTTTTAGAATACACAGCTTTGTTTTATTGGCTAATACATGCAGTAGATAACTAGGACTAACATGCTGCTAGGCTAGATATTAATATGGTCAGTATTCCCAGTGAGACACGGAATGTATCTTTGCTGCTCAGGTTGTCATCAGTCATTTGTGGATGGGTCAGCCTCCACTGCTTCTTGGAATGGGTTAATCCATGATGTTGCTGAGTTGCCACCTTTTGATTCTTTGCTTTCTTTCCACAGAGTTATTATATCTTTTCATTTCAATAGTTTCTTACTGAGTCCTTGAGCTGCTACTACCATTCTGTCTATGTTTTTACCTTTCTTATCTTGCAATGCTTAGGTATTTTCCCACACCTTACCACTTTTCTCAGTAAAATCAATCCAAAGTTGTGGTGCTGTGCTGCACCTAATTAGGAATTGCATCATAGGCAGGTGAACTGCTACTCTGAAGATTACATATGCTTTTGAAGAAATTATTGTTTATGCTTACCACAAAATAGCAGCCTTCTTGAACACAGTGTATGCAAGACAGAATGACTTTCCTTTTTGGCCATCTTTGGACATCTATTCTCTATCTGTATGACTGTTGCCTTGTTTCAGCCTTCAGCTAGCGTTTTCCTTGTTCTGTTGTCTCTGAAGTGCCATCATGGCACTTGGAAGCTTGTACAGATACAGATTTGCTTTGTGAAATTTCCAGCAGAAGGGAAGGCACGGGACCCCTTCCTACTCCATGTACATGGCAGTTTCCTGATTGCCGAATCAGCCTGGCTTACCTCTCTCAACCAGGTGAAACCATTATAAGAGTGGTGTTCTCATGTTATAGCTGACAGAGAAACATGCATTTTTTAAAGAGGGTGTCAGTACTGGGACATGACATGGCAACATGAGTGATGCAGTCTAAGCCGTATTTATCTCCAGAGAGATAAGCTGACAAAGTCAATGCATTCCAGCTGGTGACATTCTCGAGTGCAGGTTGTCTCTTGTTGATGGTAGTGTCAGCATGGGAAACCTTGGAGAGCTCTCTAAAGCCACAGCACATCTAAGACTTTCCTCACACGGAGAAAATCAGTAACCAGTAAGGATGTTTTTGTGTCATGTTTTAAGGCACTCCTGCAAATTGACCGTGTGAATGAATAGTTGGGGAATCTGTGCTCAAAAATATTCTTACAGGAAAGCCTAGTTACAGGCAGTGCGAATTATAGTATTAATGAGTGATATGCTTTTCAGCACTGGAACAGATGTGCCTGGTATATTGGTGCATCAAAACATGGACAATTCTAATACAATGAACAATAAAACTTAAAGATTTTGCTTTGTACTTTTCTGGAATGCCTTCAGGCCATATTTTATATATATTTGTAGGGCCTGTTATATGCACTCTTTTTACCTTTGAGTTTTACTTTCTTTACAAATTATATGGTGTGGACATATCTTTATGTGTTTTTGCAAATCCAGGCAACTGTTTTAGTGAAATAACTTAAAGTTAATGATGTGAAAGGCAGCAGAAAGTCTCCGTTACTGTTCTTTTAGAAACAATCCCTTAAATTGAAGGAATAGAACAGTACATTCCCTTGACTATATAAGGAAATGGTTTATCTACTTCAGCATGCTCTCCTGGTGTTGCAAAAGGAGAAAGACAAAAAAAGATATTCAGGATGCAAGCAAAAGAAGGGAAGACATCAGAAACCCATCTTTTGCATAGTCTCATGCAAATCCACATAAGACTTCCCATGTGGATTTATCATGGAAAACAGATTTTCAAGCTATAATTGCCTCACAGATTTAAGCTAGGCCATGCAGTAGGTTTCATCAGGATCTCATGATTTGTTACCGAACATCCAGAGTATAGCACTTCAGAGCATTTAAACTATGCAGATCAGCCTCAGGGGAGGCTGTTATTTCACATTATCTTAGCCTATTTCTCTATTTAAAAATATCTGCTGTGTTTTAGAACTTGGTAAGAAATTATCTCCTTCAATTTCAATAGAGATAGAAAATGAAAAGATGATTAATTCTGACTTAGAATAGCATATTGCTGCTAGTGTATTTGATAACAGCTGTGGATGGACAAGATGGAGCCAGAATGTGCCCTTGAATAAGACAGAACTACTTACTTTCTCCACTCCCCTTTTCCTGGTTCTTGCTTCTAGTCTTCACCTATTTAGGTAATAAACCCAGTGAAAAGTCCAGAGACACAGATTTGTTTCATCCTATAAATTAATCAGTAAATCTATGTCTAGCTCTAAATTGGCTATAAAGTTATCTGCACTAATCTTTTGTTTCCAGCCGCACATGCACAGTAGGGAAATTGCCAGCAGTATCAAACAGTTGTTTCTTGAGGAGCGGAAATAAAGAAGCTTGATTTTCTAGACTTCTGTCTTAGATTCATTTTTCCTGTCCTCCTCTGCTCTTGGAATAATCACAGCATGTCTCTGTCTTCTGTGAATTAATCTGTGCAATACCCTTCCACGTCCGTGCTCCACCCCAAATATACACTAAAGACTGTTTCCCCCCTTCCCTAAACTAGCTAGTAATTTCCTGATTGAGAAATACAACTGTTGAGTCTGCTGTAGTGTTTCTTCACTGAAGTTCCTAGTTGACTTTCCTTGTCTATCCAGCTGTTGAGTTTCACAAAGCATTGAAGCAGTGTTGGAGTTCTATGTCTAACTTTGCTGAAAATGGACAGAAGACTGAAAAAGAAACAAACAAAAAATCCCTCACCCTACTGTTATTGATATTAATAGTGAAATGTATGGAAAGATGGAACAATTACATAAATCTTTTTTCCTAAGAAGAGGCTGAAAACAATTACGGAATTCTTGAAAACATTACCTTAACATATTGTATTTTTAAATTAGAAGGTATGTGTAGGAAAGAACTTGAACCTTTTGTGTAAGATCTTTTGGAGATGGAAGATCATGATAAAATGTGATGTTTTTCACAAGGTGGTCTGAGGGATTAAGGGGAAGAAGAGCTAGTTGGTTTCAACTTTAATGGTTTTTTTTGTTGTAATTACTATATTCTGTCCAGGAGAGAATAGGCAATTTAAAGTTATCTTATTAAGTAACTGTCTGGGGCACAGATTTTATTTTAAGGCATAAATGCTAGAAGCCAGTATTGAAACTGAGCTTTCAACCTTGAAGTTTTATGCCTTAAGAGTGCTTCATGATTACAGTGTTGAATTAATGTTACTTTTTTTCCTACACTGAGTTTTTCTAGAGCTTTTTTGTAAAATATTTTCATTGATTTTTTTTTTCTTTTTTTCCTTTGCTAAATGAAGAATGGGTCACAAATATAAGACAAAAGCTAAGGGAAAGTCAAATTCCATATATAGTATGTATTCAGTAGCTAAACAACAATTTTTACCCACAGCGGTAACACAATTCTTCTCAATATAGTGGCTCATACTTTAAAGTCAGTGAACCCTTAAGATTTTTCTTAATCAGAATTTGATTTAACTGGCCTGCAGGAACATTGTGTACTTCAGCTTCATTTTAAAAGTTTTATTTCCCAAGTGTTAAGTGTTTTATATATCTATTTCAGTGTGAAAGAGGTCCCTGCTCTGACCCTTTTTTTCTCATCCGAAGTAACACCAAATGTTCTTAGAAGTCCAGGCTCCAGTGCCAGTGTGAGGAGTCACTGGGCACAGGTATTTAGAAAACAACTGTAAGACTTTTTTGCAAACCCTTGTTAGTCTGTGTGACTGCTATATTGAGGGACTGTGAAAAGCAGGGATGTGCCTGGAGTCTCTCTTGGAATTTCATGTAAAGTAGCACAGACCCTGGTATGTTACACAGGAGTGTCTCTTTTTTTTTTATCTTGTTTTTGTGTAAAACCTAATCGCACAAGTCAATTTATACAAACAAATAATTCTATAATTATCCTGCCAAACAATTAACCTTGCTTCTACACATTTTCCAGAGCTCTATGAATTCTTTTGTCTATCTTCTCGTAATTCTATTTGACAACCCTTCGATAAATACATAATTCTGTTGCTTTCCAAAAAATGTTCTTACACTGCAATCTCAGTTGGAATTACATGAAATCTCAATCTGAATTGCAGTCAGCAAGGAATAGAAAGGAAAGTTGGTAATTTTTTTCTTTTTTTAGTTTAGTCACTATGTCCTCAGGACTAGTTGTTTGAATTGGTTAGGAAAGCTGCCAGAGTGTGCTGGGCATGCAGATATTTATTTTCTACTTCTTGGTGGAGTCAGTGTTGGCTGGGCTTTAGTTTAGCAGTATACCTGATAGCTAGATCCAAAATTGTTGCCAATAGCAGAAAAAAATCTTGCTGAATAAGAAGGTTTAACATTTAAGAGGGTCTATGATATAGTGAAAGGCTTAGTATGCTTAAAACCAACGTGAACCTCAGACTGTGAGAGGTAGGAATCCAGTGGACTTTGGGACCACAAAGGATTCTCTTTCCCCGCCTGCTGGAGCCAAATTTGAGCCAGGAGCTTCTCTTGCCTGCCCAGCAGCCAGGCTGAGCAGCTACTCCTGCAGACAGACCAGCAGACATGCGCGCACACACACACACACACAGAGAGTACAAACATAGCCAACCACTCAGATCAACCCAGAGAGCAGTGCCTTTACCAGCACACCCATAAAAACAATCAGCACTCATGTAAATATGAACTGCATGGGCAGCCTGGTGCCGTTGCTGGTGTTTGGCTGGTTAGGACTGAACTGCGCTGGAGGTACATACACACACCCTCACTCTATTGATGCGCTAACACCCCCCCCGATCTTTTGAATATTAGCATGGACTTTTAAGTTTCTCCAGTATTTGTGTCTGGCTCCTGGGCTCCTTATCCAGTCACTGGCTCAGACCTTGGGTCTTTCTGGATGCTGGTCTGCTCCTACTTGCTGGCTAGTCCAGCTCAAAGTTCACTAGCAGAACATACACATACGTTTGCTCCCTCAGCTCACAACTGCATGTCTGCTGGTCTCTTGAATAGCAGCACAGATTTAAGTCTGTCCTGTATGTGCGCTTACTCTGTAGGCCCTTTACCTAGTCACTGGTGTTGACCATGGGTCTTTCCAGATGCTGGTCTCCTGCTACTTGCTGGCTAGTCTGACTTGATATTAGGTAGCAGCTGACACCCAACCACCCACTCAAAACACTGTTCTCTCCAATGGCTGGTCTTAGTCTCCAGTAGCTGGGACTCAGGCCTCATCCTGCTTGCTGGCTAGTCCAGTTTGAACTTTGCTAGTGGCCGACTCACACGGAGGCTCAGGATATGGAGTGTACTTACACAGGAGATAGACATAGGATTTAATAAGAGCCTAGGATAGTGATCAAGCCTGAGGCATTGTCACACAGCTTTGCTGGCCAGCACCCGCTTACATGACTGGCATCTTTTATCCTTTTACCTTTATTCTCCTATGCTTCCTCATCCACTTCGATCTTTCTCTTTTCCCTCTTGTGTTCTAACCCCTAAACATCCCATAATAAGTTCTGTGCACACTTAAATAATATGTTTGGTTCTGTGGTAGGGTATGTGATCAATTGAAATAATAGCTGCTAACAGTTGCATTCAGAAGTCAAATTATTCATGATAGAGAAAGATGCATTTGGTTTGTTTACTTCTGACTGGTGGATGAAGTTCTTGATTCAGTAGCATATTTGAGTATGTTTAATTTCAGGTATGTAAGGCAATCCCTAAAGAGCAAAGAATTTAAATTTAAATGTCTGCTTGCAGTTGCAGTTTCCTGCTTGAAATTACAGGAAATTTAAATGAGTATGTTAAGCATGTATTCTAATTGCTGTGGTGTGAATTGAGGTGGGATTATTTGTGAGTTTATTTTGATAAATACTTTAGTATGCCAATATATATATGTTCACCTCAAAATAATATATTTCTCCTTGTTCACAAGATATAACCTGGATCAATAATACTGTAGCTCCAGTTCTTGACAAATGTGGTCTTTAAAACTGTTCTCTGTAGGGGAGGAATAATTTAATTAAAATGAACATCATATCCTTAATATACCACTGCTTTAATTCTCTTCCCTAGATATTTTGTCATACTATTACTAAGATTAACAAATTATTCACAATATTTTTTTATGGGGGAGATAATAAATTATTCACATTCTTGTTAAAAATTGATATCTTTCATTTACAAGGGGGAATTGGATTCCCTGATTTACTTTTCTGCCACAAAGCCTGAATGATTAGGGAGGGCCTATTTTGGTTTGATAAAGCCACTGGGATTGTACCTGCCTAAGAATGCATATCACTGGTACCTCTTTCCTCTTCATATAAGTCTCAGTAAAAATTGAGTTATCTTTTTCTTCTACCTTTTATGATGCATACAGGACCTTATTTTCAGCTTTCACAATATTTATGCTGAAACCCTTCCTGTTTACATGAAGAACAGGTTGATACCTTCAATCATCAACATTAGTAACGATCTTGCATCTTACAATAATATTTAGGTTTAAGCAGTATTTATTTCTTTAAATGCATCACTGATACCAAGCTAAAACACCACACCCAAACCCCAAACCAAACCAGGAAAAAAAGAATGTGGGCACCACTGCTGTGTTTGCTGTGTGTGAAAAAGGAGGACATGCTTTAACTGTAACTCAGTCTTTACTTCTATTTTAATGTGATGCTTATCCTGCTCATAAATCATAGTATAAGCCAACAGAGGGGATTTTGATATTAAGTATAGGACATAATTTGGGTATTCTTAGGGAAATGCAGAACAAAGATTTGTTACAATTAGGTGAAAAGTATTTGAATCATGACCTTTACTATTACATTGAAGCATGCAACACAAAATTCATCGGACATCAGAGTTTATGTTAACAACATACATAAGATGCCTTATTACATTCATAGTCACTTGGTCTAGTATCATCTGCTGAGTGGCGGGAAATTGAACTTATTTCTTTGCACGGTAATAATATCTTTTGGGATTACAACATGTTTAAAGGCTCATGAGAGCAAAGTTGGAAGAGTGTTTGGCTTTCTGGGCTTTTCTTGCTAGGACATTGATTTTACCATGCAGAGGTTTATGCCCAAGGATTTGACACTTCTGATATTACTGTTAAGATGCTATTTTAGGTAAAATCTGTATTTGCAAAAATAGTTCTAACCTTCAAAAATTTAAGTAGGTAATGAAAGCGTACTGATACTTAAGTATTTCCCACCCTCGCATATTATTAAGGTACTTGATAATTTTATTTTCACAAATCTCCACTTACTTGAGGGAAGGTATTTAACATTGTACTCATTTTAACCCAGAGAAACAGAAGTATAGGTCTACTAAAGCTTTCCCATACTAAAGCTGTGACCGTTTCAAAATAAAATCTAGAGGCTTGAAAGGTAAGAAGATCCTCTTTTCTCACAATTGTTTGGTGAAGCATTTGGAAAATAATTTTCCTGCAAAGATCTAAAGGAAGGATTAGAAAGCAAACCATTCCATGCAACTGTCAAGAAGTCCATGAAACTTCCTAATGTGACTCAGTTTCTTTTATCTATAAATTGGAACTGTTAACTTCCTCATTAAGGTGTAAAATTCAGTCTAGTTAACATATGAGAGTTTTTTGTAATAGATGAACTTATTAAATGCAAATCGTGTTTTGTGATTGCCTTGTTTGCCTGCTTCTGTTATAAGAATGTTAATGTTAAATATCCTTGTGTACATTGAAGTGAAAACAATAGTATTGCAACAACTTTTAATGTTGAATTGTCTGATGTTTATCTGATTCCTTCAAAAGCACTGAAAATCCCTTATAAATTAAATCTTTTTCTCTTTCATCATAGATATTAAGATAAAACAAAGGTTAAAAGCCCATAAAAATTGATATCTATTCATTGCAGGTAGTACTGCCTTTTTCACAATTAATACCAATAATGTAAACTAATCCCTGAGGTTTGCTGCCATTTTGATTACCTCTGCTATGTACAGCCAGCAGAAACCACAAGCTGAATTGTATGCGGTCCTGTCAGAGGCTGTTACAGTTCTTTTTTTCTAGCCATTGTATACAATTTTCTCTTTTCTATTAAATAGGAAAATAAGAAGTTGATTGTTGAAAAGAACTGTTATTCAGACCTGTATGAATAACACATTAAGTTTTCTGCATACACAAACAAGCAATTCAGTTTTATCACACACAATAGCGCAAGATCACAACACACAACATGATAGCATGTCAGTAGCTGTTGAGGCAATTTTGGATGATCCTTATCTTTCCAGCTTGCTTTACAGATCTTCAAGTGTAAAATCACCAACTGTATCCTTTAGTCTTTTCTTCTTACTGATTTGTCCCTTTTCCAAATCAAGAATGAATTTTTATGGTTTTTTTTTTTCTTGGATCGACAGATTTACGTAATTCTCCCAACTCTGAATTTAGTGGAAATGCTTTTTTCCCTACTTTTTGGTACCTCTGCCTTTACTTATAGAGTCCCTCCATTTGGTATACAGTGTTAGTTAGCCTGTGTTGCCTTCTACAGGTGTCGTTTGTCTTTGTAATACAAGCATGTTTAAATTATTCAAAATGAGAGTGAGAGATTCAGTGATCCCAAATTATTTAGCTGACCAAAGAGAATTTTGGTGATGATTCATTTGTTCTACCTCACTAAAAACTAGAATGTTGGTAATGAAGAGTGTTCACTCTCACAGGAAAAAGCAGGGACTGAAACCAAGTCAATGTTATTCAGTAGCCAAATACAAAATGAAACATGTTTTTAACAATGAGCTTAATCAACTCTCAGAACAATTCTCAAAGAAATGTGGAGGATTCTCCATCACTGGCAAATTTTAAATCAAGCAGATGTGTTTTTTCTAATTAAATTCTCTTGTTCAAGAAGAGTAATTGAGACTGAACCTTGATTTTTCAAATGAGTTCTGCAAAATCCTCTGTATTTTGGCGTTCAAAAAAGGTGTAGACGTGGCACTCCAGGGCCTAGTTTAGGAGTCATGGTGGTGTTAGTTGATGGTTGGACTTGATGATCTTAGAGGTCTTTTCGAACCTTAATGATTCTATGATTCTAAGTTAGATGATCACAATGACTGAACTGTTTAGCAGTGAAGAAATGAAAAAAATCTCTGCAGAGTTCTGGATAAGTAACCATTCTTTGAACATGCTTGTATTGGTTCAATCAAAAATGGCAAAAAAATACCTTGAAATTTCTGTATTAATATTTTCACAATTTCCATTATATTATTTTGCTTATTCTTTTACTACTTCAGGATGCAAACAGGGGCAAGAAATCAAGTACTGTCAATAGATATGAACTGTACAAGTTTTCTTTTCTTTATACATAAACATTGCAGTCTGTTGCCTCTAAAGAATCACCATTTTCTTTTAATTTTTGTGGTCATTTTTGTGGTCATTAGTCTTCACACAAAAAGAAGATATCTAATAATGAAATTAAATTTGGAGATCCAATATATTCCCTCAGAAATAGCTATAGATTGTAGGAAAAATTAACTACTAATTTTTTTGAACTCTTTTCTAACATTTTCTCCAACTCCTGGCTGCCATATATCAGAAAATAAACCTTTTCATTTTTTTTCCTTTAAGTTGATACCAAATGACAGTTTGTGAAGATCTGTTCACTGTCATCTTTATACACAAGGATTTTTTCCTCCACCTTTCCTTCAGTTGACACCTATGACAAACAGCTATTGGGAAAAGCTTTTGTCCCTACATTTGTTCAACGTTTGACTGCAAATCACTTATGCCTTGAGCTGTTTTAGAGACTGTTCTCTACCATATGGAAAAGGAAAATGCCTTAGATTTGAAGGCTGGCTGCTTCTCGTTTTGACAGACTTGAAATGGATAGTCCTAACTGATTAAGTCACTTCCATGAAAGTTTTTATTCCCAGTTATCTCACCACAAGTTATTGTCAGTGAAAGTTACAGTTACTGACCTTAAATGTCTCCCTCCTGTTCCAGAAAGGTATTGTTTTCATGTAGTTTTATCCACTACTGTATTTTAACTAAGTTTTAAAAAAGAATCAGCAATGATGATCTGTTTTCTTCCTTCCTGAATCAAAAGAAAAATAACTTGTTTCTTACTAAGAAATAAAAATGAGCAGTTTGTGCAAAAAAAAGTAAAAGCTAAGTTGTAGATGTTTGTTTTGTATTTCATGTGAAAATGTTGATGTTGGTAGTCATCTTGCTTCCTCAGTTGTGGATTACAAATGATTACCATTTCTGGATGCACACGGATGTACAGGATCTGCAACAGCCAACTCTGTGTCAGTACGATTCAGAATCATCCTGACATTGTCAAGTGATTTGGGTCCTTGATCCCTTCCAGAATATCTGAATAGTAATTCCCACTTCTAGTGGCATCTTCTCTCTCTCCACTGGGGGACTTTATTTGATATTTTAATCTCCTACCATAGCAAGTCTTTCATGTCCATTTGATTTCCTACATGTCTGCTTCTAAGCATTTTGTCCTTTTCTTTTTCTGGAGGTCCCCAAGCATATCCCTCTATATTCCTCTCTGAATTTAGGAGGCCACCAACTCATATATTTATTGGATTTTTGGAATACTGACTACGATTTTCTCTAAATTAGGACTACAGAGTTGATTTTAACCTTGTTCATACAACAGGAAGCAATGCACAATCCCCAACCAAGAACTGCTGATTGTCTTTATGACTGGAAACTCATGCCACATTTCAACTACCCCTCAGGAAAGCAGGAGAGTTGTAATAAATATCGTATTAACCACAGGAATTCAGGATATAAAATATTATGAGCCTTTAATGAAGTCTTAATAAAATTTAGATATGATCTGTATCTATACCTGAGTCTGACAGGTGAGTAGCTTTGTGCCACATTAACTGGTCCAACATGTCCCAGATCTTTGCAGTAGGGTTAAAATATTTCTGAACATATATCTAAACTGATGTGTCCTTACATGGTATAATGACTGAGTAGCAGAGCTGTACATAAATAGTATGTGAGACCACATTGGCAATAAAAGATGATATTAGATAGACATGTGAATTTTCAGAGTTTGAAAAAGAAATTATTTTGTAGTTTGAGACCTATGGACCTGAGGCAAATACAGTATGTATGGGTTCTGTCAGAAAGCATTGCTTGTTAAAAAATGAACAAGTCAGTGTGAATTACCAGTTTGGGCATAAAAATCCAAAATGTCTCTGAAGTAGAAAGGCTCTTGACAGCTCAACATAGTTTCTTGCTAGAAGATGTTGCTGATGGTTTATTCTTTACTTTGTCTAGGAACAAATTACTGATCTGTGGTAGTCTTGATCAACTCTGGAGCATGTTTTGCATGACAATGATCACAGTCAGAACATAAGATGTATTCTTTAAATTGTCATCCTGGACATATGATTGCTGGTCTCTGTATGAGGCCACAGTTAAATCAGTGCTCACTCCTAAAACTCTAATAAAATCCAACAGCAATGACATCCAGGCCATTATTTGACTTAATTTTCTCCTGGACCACGGAAGTAATCAAAATGACTTGCTAATAAATGTAAAAGAAATGAAGGTTCTTTGTCTTCTCTAAAGGATTTTCTTTTCCTACATAAGGTTTTATAAACTGAGTCCTGAAACCTTGTTTTCAGAGTGCATGATTTTTATTTTTTCCTTTTCACTTGCATTATGCCACAAGAAGCATCTTGAACTCATAGCTAGCATTAGGAAAAGAAGACTGCTTGGTTTAAGTACCAAGTTATCTATTGCTGTTGTTGATGCAGCATATGCTACATCTAAAAGCAAACAAGCAAACAGAACTGTTTTGCAGCTGATATGACTTTATATGTGTAACATAAAACACAGTAGAACAAAGGTTTTGAAATGTTTATTTTGCTGTCTGAGAGAAAGAAACTACTCAAAATTATGAAACAAAACTTCTATAGAGAGAAGTAACTTCAGGGCGATAGAGGTCTCAAGCCTTGAGGATATTCTCTGAAGATATCAGCTCCTAGCCAAAACCCAAATACTTCAGTTACATTGCAGCAATATTCTGGCTAACCTTTGAATATTTTACCTATAAGGACAAGGACAAAGAAGTTTGATCTGCAAAGCTGTGAGTAGGAGAAAAGTTTCTGTTAAGGGGACAACTTCTAGAATAGTTCATGTAAAGGCTGAACCCCCAGCTCTAAAAACATTGTTCTGCCTAAGGATTTTGAGTGAAATGCGAGTAATCTAGAATTGTCTTTTGTATTTTATTTGTTCTTCTGCTTTGTAGGTAGGAGCTTGACCATATATTTTAATTTAAGCTTGATTTGTTTTCTTTTCAGGCTGAATGATAGGTGTAACTAATTTCTGCAGAATGTTTGAATCTAGAGATTATCTGCTGACAAGTTTCAGGGTTTAACATTGAGGCTGGCATTGCCACATGTTGGGTTTTAGGATGTTGCACACAAAACACAGTGGGCAAAAGGGTACATTAGTGGAGCAAAAAAATTCTTGTTTGTCTAATTTGGCAGGCTAATAAAAGTTATTCTTAGTCCACTTACTTACAATAATACTACCATTCATAGTCAACAATAATACAGAAAAGCCTCTGTTAACATAGTTAAAATTGTTACACAGAAAAGCTTTCCTATTATCTACCCTTTTTCTCTGGCTTAATGCTCATCCTTCTGGTCTCCCTCTGGGTCTTAAGCTAGATCACGTCAGTCGTCCCCAGGTGCGGAGGCTGGATGGGGATGTCAGAGAGCTGTCAATGTCCCAACTTCTTTGCTTGGAGGGCTAGTAAAGTGTTTGTTCCTCAACAGTTTTGGGATCTGGCTGGATTTATTTTTATGCATTATCTTAACACAGTCTGCATAAGCGAACTTTCTCTTTACTGGTTCTCAGTTATTCAGTTTTCTATTCTCTGCTTTATCCAAACTGCACAGATGTTTACTCATACCTCTATAAACTCAAAATATCCTAAACCAAACCTGACCCCTAAATAATTGCTATCATAAATACAATAAGCTAAAATCAACTTATGCCAAGACAAATGTCAATCAAATCCTTAGACCCTGCCTTGTAAAGCTACTAAAAAGCCTTTTAATAGTAATGGAAAGAACCATATTTACTGGGCTACAGAGGGCTTCCCTCCAGTAGAAACAATATTCCTACTACAGGAAGTATTTACCTGTGAAATACATGTAGCATACTGTGGGTTTTGTCATTCACAGAAATCCTGTTTTGTGACACAAGTCAAATTAATGGGAAAAAGTGACTTTTCAAGAGGGATTCTTCTTACCAACTTTGTCTATTTTCTTGAGTACTAAGAAACAAAAAAAACAGCGTAGATCTCAGTTCCACCTTAGTGCAGAAACCTGTAAACATCAAATGATGAAGACTATAAATATTAAGACTATGAAAATGCATAACTTGGAAAATATATATTTATGTGACTCACAGCGGAGAACAATAGCTAAACTAAAGTTTTTAAACTGTGTCAAGGAAACAAGTTTGGAAAAGGCAAAAGTGCTGAGTAATCATTCTATCCCATTCACTTACAAGAGTCAGTTGGAGACACATATATATATATGTTTCCAGTTACTGTCCGCTGTATGAAGTGTGATATGTCTCCTGGAAACTTGTAACAAGCAGTACAATTTTTGGTTGTGTATAAAAAGTAGAAGGATATAACAGCATCAGTGTCATTACCGATTTCACAACACTTTGCAGATTTTGATTAAAATCTGCCATAGCTTCAGAACTTGACTCTGCTTTCAGAGATTGGACTAAGAGATACATATATCCAAGAAAAGTTTAAAATTAAAGTAAAAATATATCTGTCAAAAATAATCAGATCTTTGACATATATCAAAAATTCAATTACGCCTGAACTGAAGCAATTACAGTTTCCTTTCAGCCATGGACTCAAGACATTTTTGTGTGTGTTTGGGTCCAGAAAAAGATTAGGAAAAGGGGAAGCTGTCATAGTCTTAATTTACTTGCTAGTACTTTATCTCAGGGTAACATGAACTTTCTTTATGAGAGAAAGGATAAAGTTTGGTGGGTTTTTTGTGGCTGGGCTAAAAAGAAAGTCACACTTGTTTACAAGGCATATGACATTTCTTGTGTGGCTTTTGGATTTTCAAAATATTTGTGTGGTTACTTTCTAGTTTTTGTTAGGATTTTAAGCAGGTTATTAAGTCCTGGTATACTGTTTTGTTATATACAGAACACAGTTAATTCACTCTAGTAGAGGGGGAGAGAGGTTCAGTGGGCCATAGTTTTCCCATTACCACAGCAGGGCAGAACATGTAACATTGCATTTCTAAAAAATAGGACCATCTATCCTTCCACTCACCTTAGCAATCCCTCTCCATCCACACTGTGTTTCTGGTCTTTCTACTATATCATTATTTATCAATTAATCTCTCTTGAGAATATCAGAATTATATTTAAATTTGTGCACAAATAAAATGAAAATTTAGTTAAGGAAGGACCAATTGACCTAATGTAACTGAGTTTTTACTTGCCTATTTTTTACTGTGTCAAAAACAGAATCATTCAGAGAAAAGATGTATTGATACATCTTTTACAGTGCTGATGTAGAAGAGATTTTGCATTTTTGCCTTTGACTTTGCAGTATGCTTCCTGCTTTCTATGACTTTGCCAATGTGACGCCCATCTACAAGAAGGGCCGGAAGGAGGATCCGGGGAACTACAGGCCAGTCAGCCTGACCTCGGTACTGGGGAAGATTATGGAGCGGCCCGTCTTGAGTGTGCTCACCAGGCAGGTGCAAGACAACCAGGGGATCAGGCCCAGTCAGCATGGGTTCATGAAAGGCAGGTCCTGCCTGACCAATCTGGTCTCCTTCTATGACCAGGTGACCCGCCTAGTGGATGAGGGCAAGGCTGTGGATGTTATCTGCCTGGACTTTAGTAAGGCCTTCAACACTGTCTCCCACAGCATTCTCCTGGAGAAGTTGGTGGCTCATGGCTTAGACAGGTGTACTCTTCGCTGGGTAAAAAACTGGCTGGATGGCCGAGCCCAGAGAGTGGTGGTGAATGAAGTTAAATCCAGTTGGCAGGCGGTCACAAGTGGTGTTCCCCAGGGCTCGGTTTTGGGGACGGTCTTGTTTAACATCTTTATCAATGATCTGGATGAGGGGATTGAGTGCGCCCTCAGCAAGTCTGCAGATGACACCAAGTTGGGTGGGAGTGTCGATCTGCTCGAGGGAAGGAAGGCCCTGCAGAGGGATCTGGACAGGCTGGATCGATGGGCCGAGGCCAACTGTATGAGGTTTAACAAGGCCAAGTGCTGGGTCCTGCATTTGGGTCACAACAACCCCA
>WAAD01011229.1:310-42640 GCA_013389945.1 Fregata magnificens | reverse complement strand
CTGTTGTGACATTACCAATGTAAGGCTTCTCGCTCTCTCTCTAAGGAGACTGTATCTCCAAAAATGAACAATTCAACAGGTTGAACATTCGTATCCTGTTTTCTTGCTAAAAGTACGTCTATTTCCATGATCTTATAAACAGCGGAGTACTACAGCAACTTAAAACAATCCTTAGACAAGTAACAGAAAACAAGCCATTCCACCCATGTGTTCTTCCCACCGCCAACAGCGCTTGCAGAAACTCAGCCCTAAACCAGCAGAAATATACCTGGAGTGTTAAATAGGGTTTTCCTGGACAATGAAAGCCTTACAATCTACACAATTTCCCACAAATAAAGCTACTTCAACATAAAGCGGAAGGGTCTCCTACGCATTGATGTTCGCAGTGTTGTCAGAAAGGATCTGGTGGGTATTTTTTTGGTTTGGTCTGGGGTTTTTTATCTTTTTTTTGAAGAAGCCTTTTGAGGTCAATTTTTAAAGGTGTATAATGGATTACAGTTTGGCAAATACTCCGTCTGAATACCAGTATCATGTATATACAAACAGAACACATGGACTTCGCTCCTTTTCTCACCATCAGCTTTGCTGTTCTTCTCTTTTTAGACTCTTAAATTGTCTTTAGAGCAGTGATATTGGGAAATATGAGTTAGATAAATTATGCCCTCAAAAAAAAAAAAAAAAGCACCTTTTGGAGAAGATTTTCAAGTGGAAGTTTTGTAGTTCAAACAAATTACGGTGCAGAAGTTGTGGTTTCCAACCTTGGAGGAGTTACAGCACTGTCAATGGGACACTTGCTACAAGCCCACAACTACCTATCTAATAAGATTAGCTAAATAGCAAATCATGCTGTGTGCCTCTGGCATCTGGCACTGTCTTATAATGGCAGTGTACCAACACTTCTACTACATTGCATTAGAGGCACAGAAAACTATGTTATGTATATATGTCATACTCTTTCAATACTTCCAAGGTACTCTGACCGCTTACAAGCATGTTTATCCTTCTAATAACTTCAGTATTTTGGTAAGGACTAAACAATCATTAAATACTGAAGACAGTGACAAACTAAAAGTAGAGCTCCATGGATATAGAAACAGCCTACGCTATTTGAAAAAAAAAAAACAGTTAATTAAAGTAATATCCTATAGAGAAGAGTCTATAGCAGCTGATGGCTTGTAGCAGCTTTTGGCACCAATCAGAAACAACCACTGGCAATGAAACACCCGAAAACTTTTTGAAGAGGTATCTTACTGTATGGATAGAATAAAAATAGCACTATATAAGGTCTTGTTCAGCATTCACAACGAATGCATGGAATCATTTCATTTCCCCATTTTACCTATTTGTTTTCTGGAAATCGTAAATTAAAATTCTCTTTCGTCTATCATGTCTGATCATTTTAGATAAAAGATACCAAGTCACAATAAAGTGCGCAAATATTACCCTTACAATCTTAACGTATATCCACTTCCATACAACCAGATCAACACCCCTTGGATTGCTCAGAATTATCTGATTTTGGTTGCTGACTAGATATATCATCAACTTCTAGGACATATGTCAAATGGTCATCATCTTTTGAACTCTTGAGAGAAAAAAATAATCCAAAATTGAGCCTAGAGTCCCTCCTTTTTTCAAACTCCACAAGGTGTAACAGGAGTTATCACCCTAGTTTTGCATCAGTGCAGTTACAACTTTAGGTTGAACAGCCTACTAAGAAATGAGAACAGAAGGAAGCTTAGACCCCTTATTCTAACCATCATTTTCCTTCTGAAAACTTTCCCCTAGAACTCAAACAGCAGCTTTCTTGTCTTCTTGACAAGACTATGACTGCCTTATATATCATGTATGAATTTCTGTACCACAGGATAAAGCAGAATTTCTTTTAATAGTAAGGATGAAATTAAAACGGAACATGAAAACGGTGCAGAAATATGGAAGTCAAGCTCACTGTTGACATTTGAGTCAATGTCCCAAACCAAAACAGCTAGCCTTAGCCCAATTTACAGTTATAAAGTATTTATGTATCACACACATGTATTGCAATAACCTGAAGCAGTTATGTTTTCAAAGGACATTAAGAAGAATATGATCCCTCCCGGTGCAACTGTTGGCTCTCTTTTATTAAGACTAATGAGAACAGATTCTACCCAATCCTAGACCAAGCAGAAAATTCAGATAGCTTGACAACTGAACAACAATGATGTAATTACCAAACCATACAGCTTCCAAAAGCTCACAATCCCTTCCATGCAATAAATAAAGGAAATAATTTTTAGTTTGGTGCATAAGATGCTCTCAAATAGCATCATAGGAAAGTGACCTTAGAAAACAAATAATGAATAGTAAAAATGACCCTCAGAAAAGAAATCTCAGTACATCTCAACATTTTTTCTAGCTTTCTTGTAACAGATGATCACAGTCTATCCTTTTGGTTCTGTGTTTTTACCTTAGTAATCAGGGGCAGGGGGAAAAGGAAGTGTCTTTTACATTCTTTTCTAATACATACAATATGAAATGCTCAGGAGTCCAGAGAATTATGTCCTGATGGGTTTTTTCAAACATTCTTACATGCTGCCTCTTACAAGACTAAAGCTGAGATGACGGATGGTGGTTTCTCTACCTCATTGATAATTTGATCCCACTTATCCATTCAGGGCTTGAAAATACTCCTTTGCAACCCTCTCAATATTTTTGAACAGCAGAATTATTGAAAATACCAAGGCAAAGGCAAAAGTCTGAGCAAGATTTGACTCGTTCAAAGTCAAAATAGCAGTAAAAAGGTAATGTAGAAAGAAGTATATCTGAAAGGACAGCAGGTTTCTAGCCCTAGACAAAGTCCCTTGTAGATCAATTTTACCCAAAACAAATATCCCCCAGGTTCCCTGACCACCTGGAGAATATTTCCTAGGACGTTTCAAAAGCAGGAGTTTCTCCATATTTTTTCAAGTTGCATTCAAACATCAACTTTTTTTCCCCTAATTATACAGTACTCCGTTATGCTCCCTTCCTGCTTTCACCAAGATTAGGAAACAACACATAGCTTGGGGAATTGGATGTATCCATTAGACAGGTAATTAGACCAAAAAGGAGAACTCAAAAAAGAAACTGAATATGCAGTTAATTGAAGTCACTGGGGTTTTGGTGCTGGGACAGGTGAACCGCTGGCAGAAAATCACACTGAGTAGAGCTAAGGCTGAGGGCTTTTAAGGCAGCAATTGTACCCACAGAAATTTCTCTTGAACCAGGAAAATGCTGGATTAACTAATTCTATGGGAAATAACACAACCCCTTCCACCCAGTTGAAAAAATAGACAACATAGACCTGAAGTAAAATGATTATTCTCAGTTCCAGTTACTAACTCATTTCATACCTCAGGATTCCTTCACCAACACGCGTTATGCTTTTTTATTCTAGATCATCATGCTGAAGAATGACAGTCTCTCTCCCTCAAGATCCCTGCAGAAGAAAATGTGGCAGAATTAGATTTGATTTCCTATCTTTCTTCTGCTTGGCTTTATTACTTATAGACAAGATGGATTCCAAATTTCATACAGGCTTTTTTAGTTTTTTTGAATAAGAGATGAAGATTTATTTTTTTTTTTATGGAAACATGTTTCTGAACATGTATTTAATTATATCCTCCCACCGAGCAATTGTACATTCAAGAAAATGAAGAACAGTTTATAAATTTTCAAGTACAGGAGAAACGTGGAGAACAAGAGAAAATACGTAATTTGTCAAACCAGAATTTGGCTCGTACACTGAGCCCCAATCCTTCCCAAAATTATACACATGTTGGGAAGAGGAGGGCATACTGTATTACAAGTGGTCAATTTTAGCTTCGCAATTCACATAACTCCAACTAAACCATACTCCTTTTTGAAATCGGTGCTCAAGGCATCTATGTTTTTTAAGATTTAAATATGCAAAAATATATCTTCCATAAGAGGATTCTTAGTTGGATTTGGAAACCTGCATATATAGGTATGTATGTAAAATTGTTGAGTTTGTTATTCCATGGAAACAGTAGGGAAATTACACTGAGGAGTTTGATTTATATTTCCATTTTCTGACAGCCTTTGCAGAATGATACAATGCCTTATTTTATGAACTCCATCCTCATTATAAGATCACACTTGGGAGTCAAATGTTTTAATCATTACAGAGGATGTAGCAATTCAAGTGGTCATAATGAGATTAATAAAGCAAGAAGGTCCTTCAGATAGAACCTTATGTCACATTAGGCCTTATTAGAAGAAGTATCTTGCCGCTGTGCAGCATGTTCTGAAGGGATTGTCAATAACTGTCGCACGGTTGTTCATTAATTGTGATTCACTGCTTTGAGAAATTTATTTTTCATCCAGGAAACCAGAACCCTGCAACTTATTTCATTTAGGATGCTGCAAATTCATACTACCCTACAGTCAATTTCAGGATGCTAAAAGTTTCAGGAAGGTTCCTCTAATTAAGGTATTCAGTACTGGGGGGGAATTAAGTTGGCCACTCCTGACCTAACGGCATAACACGCTTTGCTGATCTGCAAACAGATAATGTATTCCTCGGCTGACAACAATTCCTGAAGCTATAAATCGGCTTTCTCCTCCCCCGGGAAGAACGCTATCCTCACATTAATTAATCCCTCTAAAAAACACTCCCTGCATGCCAGGGCCTCGGTTCGCATATTTGTTGTACAATCACAAGCCCGTAAATGAAAATATTTTTAAGTTTCACTAAATTTATAGCTAGCTGGTAATGCATTAGTTTGACTTTGACATAGCTGCTAATATTCAAATGGCAACCGAGCGAATCTCTTCGCAAACCAAACTCTCTCCCATACCACATTTTCTGACTAAATACAGGATAATATTTAACAACTTACCTTTGCACTGAGAGCAGCAGGCAGTGCGGCGGGCCAGGGCCGCAAACACCCGCACTGCCAGGGCAGGACGAGGGCTGCGGGCTGCCCGCTCCCCCGCGGAGGGAGGCCCAGAGATGGCGGCCGGCTCCAGCCACCAGCCCGGGTGAGGAGGCAGCAGCAAGGGAGGTCTGAGGCCAAGCCGGGAAGCCACTCCACGCGTCGGGGCTGGGCTGCGGTGCGGTGACCGCTGGTGGGCCCACGGAGACGAGCTCAGGCTGGGAAGCCGTGCTGGGGCTACGGTCGAGCTGGAGGGTGGGCGGGCTGAGGCGGCGAGGGCTGAGGCGGCGAGGGCTGAGGCGGCGAGGGCTGAGGCGGCAGGCCCCAGGTGAGGCTCATCATGGCCACCGAGGCCTGTTAGTGCCCTCAGGGCTCTGACACAAGCGTCCTAATGACCCCTTTTCTTTCATCTGGCAAAAAAATAAGGAGGAGAGGGGAGAGTTGGGAGAAAACTCGTACATAACAATGCAATTTATGAGGGGAGATGGAAATTTAAATCTCAATCTCATCTCCTTGCTCCAATCCTGCCATATGGCAGAGCAGAGCACGCGGTGCTTTCCAGAACAGCTTTTAGCCGGCGAGTCACAGGCGAAAGGAAAGGACGTGTCTGACTGTGGCATGATGGCTCAGGGCAAAAAAAGAAGATTTCCTGTAAAATAAACACATACCCACACAGAGACTGATGTCTCTGAATCACAGCAGTGCAAAGGAAGTCGGCATCCTTCATTTTCTCGCAGACCTGAGCCATCAGTGAGGAAGCCTCCCAAAAATTCGAGTCTCACCTAAAAACAGAAAACAAGCATGAAGGTATTAAAAATTATTCCTTATTTCTTCCTACATTAAACACCATGCAAGGTTATTTAGAAAAGCTTACCTATTCGAGAAAGACTCATTTTAAGCACGTGCTTAAATAACATCCTGAAATTTCACTTGAGACCTCTGTCATGTTTGAACACATATCCACCTAATGAAACGGTGGTTATGAGACCTGATCCTCCTAATAGCACGAACTCAAACATTTCAATGCATTCTTCAACCAGTAATTCAATTCTTGCACTGACCTTGTCAATTTAAGTTTTCCTTTGATTTTGAATTTTGATGCTAGACCAAAAGTAGATGTTTCCACTGTCAGCTGTCACAATCATCCTTTAAATTATTAAAACATAGTAGTATACACAAGATATTTGTTCTAAGGAATGTATATTCAGGGAAGAGACAGAACTGCTACCTGAGGAAGGACACCAAATGATAAAACCTGGCCATTTCTTACCAAGATAAATTTTACTCAGTCAGAAACTATAGAGAAGCATCTGTCCACAGCAGCACAGAGTAGCAATTAAGAGTATAATGTGTACCTTGCATGCCATTAAAGCCTCGGGCACTTCTGTTGAGAGCATTCTGTAAGTCATAAGAACCCCATGTGCATATTTAACTCATCAGGGAACTGTATATCCAAGTAGTTACTTAAAGTTAATCCCCCATAAGCCAGAATGGCAAAAAATTCGATTTCAAGAGTTGGGGAAAGTTTTCGACATATACACAGGCTAAAGAACGACTTAGGCTACCATCTGTTGTCCTAACAGAACTTTTCCCCTTCCAGACATCCAAGGTAGTATGTTCACCCTGCCAGTCTATGCTGCAGGTATTTCCTATAAGTTTAAGGCAGTACTTAGAGAAGACTAAAAAAAATAAATTGGGTACGTCAAGGCATGTCTACAATACCATAAAGTTGCACATAGAGCTTTTGTTGACCTGCTTAAACAGCACTTAAGCTGCTTCAAATTCTGCTAGAATAACACAGCGCGCCATACAGACTAACCACCCCAGTGTTCAACTAGGTGAGTCGCCAGTATGCTGAGGTCTTTGCCAGGATGAACATGATGTTTACAGGATGAGGGAAGGGGCAGGGAAGGAAGGAAGGTCTCTTCCCTAGGAAGGGAAGTCTTGGTTACCCTTAGGTTAGTTTTTACATATTCTTACCATTTTCTGCTTCCTTCCCACTGGATGCCAGCCACTGTGTGGCAGGTGCCCATGTGCCTTCCCCCACCTACATCAGGATGTGGATTGTCACCCACTGATCCCCGGAGCTGTGATGCACCAACATCCCAGGGCTGCCAGTCCTTTCCCAGCTCTGGCACTCACAAAGCTGAAGCTACAGCCAGGGAGGCCACAGGCATGAGACTGCCGGACACAGGAAAACAAGTCCCAACCAGCTCCAGCCAACACAAGCAGAGACAGCTCCTGGGGCCCTGCTCTCTAGGACAATGCAAACCTATGGCCTTCTACTGGCAATGGCAAAAATACTGAGCTTCTAATCCCCTCTCCATAGTCACTGAACCACAGGTCATCACTCGGGAGCACAGCAAAGATGTTGCAAACTCTACAACCCCTCAAGGATTCTGGATCAAAAATGAGCAACGTATCTTCCCATTGTGCTTACATTTCCCTATCTAGTCTTGCCTCATGACAACCTGCATAGGTCTGAGTGAGGCTCGCATTTCTTTATCACCATGCATGGCCATTACTTCGCCTGGTAGGTGATTGATTTTTTTTTCTAGGCAACGCAATTTTCACAATCAGCAAAAACACTACGATTATAGAACGTACAACTATAGGTTGTAAAGTTAAGCTCAAAATTCCTGTAGTTGCAAAGCACAGTGTTACTTTTAAGGATGCAGTATAATTAAAATCACACCTTTTAATATAAGCACCTATTATGAGGCAGGTCATAACCAATAAGGTAGTTTATAACAATTTCTAAGCACTGAGTAAATATACAAACATAATTAATTTCCACATATACAATTATAGGTTGATTAGAAAACACCAATTCCATAATCACATTTGGCCAAATTTTGATCTAAGAAATTGCCTAAAGTTTGAAAACGAGTACCTTCATATATATCATGCATACATTAAGCTGCTCTTTGCTGGCAGCTTCTCTAGAGACAGTTTGGAACATTTCATTTGGCGGGTAGCTCGTTCTCATAGATACATCTCAGAAACATAACGTTATAACACATTTCCAAAATTACAAAATCAGCCCCTTTGTAGTAAAAAGAACTGTTTCTGTCAAATTCAAAAGGGATTAAACACCATACACATATGCAGTATTTTAATATTTACATAACTGAGAATTTCCACACCCTTTGTTAATCACAGTTTTAAAATATTCCCAGGAGAGCACAAAGTGAAAGTACAGTTTTTCCAGTCCTGCTGTTATAGAGCTACACTGGCTAGTATGATTTTTTTTTTTTTTTTAAATACACTTTCAAACAGTAAACTTCTTTTTAAAATACTTGATCAATTCACCTTTGTTTCTCAATTCACCCTTGTTTCTTACAGCTCTGAAAATATTGTTTTATAAACACAATAAATTTCATCCATTTGTAGATTATATATAAAATGTTACAAAAATAGGCTTTGTATATTGGTAGTCTAACTAATTATAATCATTATTAATAATAGGAGGAACATCTATCCTCATCTATCCTTTTCTGGATATAGAAACACCTGAAACTGCACCTATTTTTCCTTATAATATACTCCTTATGCATATTTTTCTCTGATTTTAACTTCGGCCATGGCAGTTGACCTGGAAAACCCCTTATAGGTGTTTTTTTGGGGGTTTTTTTTTTTGGTTGTTTTTTTGGTTGTTTTGTTTTGTTTTTTTGTTTTTTTTTTCCCCCCCAAATATGCATATTAGCTAATAAACCAAAATGAAAACCAGCTAACACAAAGTTAAACAATATGTAATTAATGATGGCCAAATGGTTGGAATGAGTACTTACTCTTCCGTGATACCAATGGAAGAGAAAAATAGTTAAGACTTTTAATCAACACCTACCTTAGTTATCCAACATAAAGCATCTCCCACCATAAGATTTTTTGGTGCTATTAAGACTATTTAGTGTGTTTGTTTCTGAAACGTCTATTACTAAGTGCATTATTGTTACTTCATAAATTTTACTCAATATTCTTAAAAACTGTTTATTAGTCTTCTATACTTGTTTGTTAACCTTTGGTTCCATCTCTCCTTTATAAGAAACTTCATTTTAACATTGATAGTAGTCATGATACTTGTACATAGATTTCACCATTCCTTTTTTTTCCTTTTCATTTACCCTTCAAAGACACACTGCTTTTAAACACATGAATTAAAAATGCTTATTATAGGGTTAACTTCTGACTTTCAAAGTTAACTCTATCCCAGTCCAGTTAGAACTACTTACACTCTGAAGCAGTACACATTGCTCCATTTAAAAACCTGCGCTTTTTTTCCCCTTCTCCTTTTTGATATCCCTTTTCACCTTCTCATCTCAAAATTACCCCTGCTTATTGGACCTATTCTGCCAGTTCTACCAGCAACTAGTATCACTGCCCAGTCTATTTTAGTTTAACCAAGCAGTTAATGTCAGTATTTCTCACATCCTGTGTGTTCAGACGCTGCAGCAGGACACTGCACATCGGCAGTCAGAGCTCTTGCAGCACCTTTGGTTGCACATTTCACCATCTTTCCCCTTCTTCCATTCCTCCACCTTTTATGCTTACAGTGACCTAAGTAGCAATGAGCATTAAAGGATTTGCTCTAAAAATACTCAGTGTTTCATTAACAGGATCATAAGGTCTTGCAACGTTTTACTCCTCTGAGATGGGGTTGTCATTTGGGTTGAAGCACACACTTCAACAAGAGGTTCATCCCCTTGACAGGAGGGTGCTTTAAAAAGGGCCACGGTCATGCCTTGCTTTGGTCCTGGTGATCCTTTAAACCCTTCAACATCAGCCTTACAAACTCAATTGTTGGCATCCTCCTCTTTCAAGGTATTTCCTGCATCAGTACTTAGATTCTCGTTANAAAAAAAAAAAAAAAAAAAAAAAAAAAAAAGGTACGCGGAGAAGAGAGCTTTTTCCCAGCAGCTTCCCCAAATTCAGTGAGGAAGGCCAATCCAGTGCGCGTTTTCTCTCCTCTGCAGAGCAGTGTGGGGTTTTAAACCCTCAAAAGCCTTCTTGGCCTCTCTATAAATTTAAACTGAGAAATAAGTTAGAGGGGACAGGCGTAACAGAGTGACAACATTCAGATCATGCAATGACAGGCACCAGTAAAAGTTTCTGAACAGTAGAAGTGCTGCATGAAAGGGATACTTGACTGGAAAAGCACTTCTTCCAAGATTCAGTGGAGTTTAGCAATAGAGAAAAATCTAACATTACATCATTGCAGCTAATATTGGCGTCCCAGTTTATCCACAAACTCTGTAAACCAGGATAAGGACATCTAAAAGAAGTTGGGGGGTGTCAGTAAGAAGTCAAGTACTAACTTGCTGCCAGTGTCTCCTGATTCTTTGATGGGGCCTCTCTGCAAGCAAAACTAAAAAGGGGCTAAAAGTAACACAAAACTTAAGTTTGCTGTGGGATGCGGTTATCCAATACACGCAGAGTCAAAAAAGGATTGTATTTATCTAATTCAAGTATATTTTAACCATTCTCTTCTGTTTTCTCCTGCCACACCTTTCCAGCCCCACTCTCTTGCAAGATTTTTCAGAAAAATAGAATCCTCTGACTCTACTGTAGTAAAACTAAAGAACATGACCCAGGATGCTCTGGCTAAGATAACAGAATTCCTTTCCTACCCTCTACTTCATGCTTAATCCACTAAAACAAAATTTTAAAAAGCTTGACACACTTAACAACTTGTATATGTGACTCTTGCAAAATTAGTAAAATATCTGTCATGGTGTAACCCCAGCCGGCAACTCAGCCCCACACAGCCACTCGCTCACTCCCCCCCGGCGGGATGGGGGAGAGAATCGGAAGAGTGAAAGTGAAGAAACTTGGGGGTTGAGATAAAGCCAGTTTGATGAGGAAAGCAAAAGCTGCGCGCACAAGCAAAGCAAACCAAGGAATTCAGTCACTGCTTCCCAGTGGCAGGCAGGTGTTCAGCCATCCCCAGGAAAGCAGGGCTCCATCGCGCCTAACGCTGACTGGGGAAGACCAACGCCATCGCTCCGAACCTCCCCCCCTTCCTCCTCCTTCCCCCAGCTTTCCGTGCCGGCGTGACGCCACATGGCGTGGGATATCCCTGGGTCAGTTGGGGTCAGCTGTCCCGGCCGTGTCCCCTCCCGACTCCTTGCGCCCCCCCAGCTCCTCGCTGGTGGGGTGGGCTGAGGAGCAGAAAGGCCCTGGCTCTGTGTAAGCCCTGCTCGGCAGTAAGGAAAACACCCCTGGGTTATCAACACTGTTTCCAGCACAGATCCAAAACACAGCCCCATGCCAGCTGCTGTGGAGAAAATTAACTCTACCCCAGCCAAAACCAGCACACTATCAAACTCTAGTCATGCTATTATTAAGCAAAAGAAAAGTAGCTGAAAAGCAGAAATAAACTTTAACAGATTGACACTAAATACGGTTCTATAAGTACCATAAGTTTACTAGTCTACTAAGCATTTTGGTTTGCAAAAACACAGTTTAAAAAAAAAAAAAAATCTTTCACAAATTTTTCTTATCCTATTTCTTGGGACGAAATAACAACACAATATTTTAAGAAGTCTGCATCCAGTTCTGAATATGGAAAAGATCCATCATAAATAAAATATGTTGAACAAAGACATCTGGGGCAACACCGTCTTGAATCTTTCTAAGCAAAAAAAATGAGAACAAGTAAGGAAAAACTGCTACTAACATATGCAGTTATTGCATCCCTACCATAATGTGAATACATTTAGGTTTTATTAGCAAGGGTAAATGAGTATAATTTGACATTTATACTTCTTTGACTTCAGTAATATTAGCAGCAACAAAATTTAAAAAGGCTTTAAAACATGCTAAATTTGGAGTTCCAGCACACAAGGAAAACTGAACAACCACTTTAATTTAATTTATTCCATTTTACCAACAGAGTTTAATGGCTCTAATAATATTGCCAGTAATGCACATGCTTATAATAACCAGAACTATATCTTCTGTTTAATCATTAGTATATGAATATTAACATTACAAAATATGACATTTAAGTATTCCTAAGTACAGCTTTATTTATTTATCTAACCTAAACTGCACCCAAAATGACACAAAAGTCATCCTGAGATTGTACTACATTGCAGACATCAGTACAACACTAAAAATACAATTCTGTTAAATTTAAAACGTTAAGGCTGAAACAGGGAGGGAGTGGGGGGGAAAAAAATCACACAACTTTTACTTATCTGTATATTATCAGCAGACATCACAGGCACCTCTGAATCCTGCTATCCGAGCAGGAGAGTATGTTGGCTATATGTAAGTATTATCTGTCTTTAACCAACAGGTGATTCACTGGCTATCTGCAGTTTGAAATATTTTCAGTCCTGAACTTCCCTGTTGTCAATAAATAATAACTAGAGATCAACGACCTTCCCTGAACAACTTTCAGGATAGTGGGGTTTTTTTCCTCAAATTCAAAACCTACTAACTAGACTTCTCCATTATGGTCACTCAAGTGAGCCAGATTCTCAGCAGGTGTTAAAATAGTGCAGAACTACTGAAGACGAGACTCAAATAGCAAATCTCTGAATGAAAGAAATGTAAATTTGGACCAGCACAGCCAATACAGGGTTGACGTTTCAGAGTCTAGGTCATTCTGGCTACGTAAATGCTCCTATGATTCAAAGTCAACGAGCTGAGTCCAAATTATTACAAAACAAACTATGACCAAAAACCTCTGATGCCTGCCTACATCACATGATGAAGACGAGCACAGGATTACCTGAGCTGCTGCCAGCCACAAACTAACCCAGCTACATCAACATGCCAAAATGCCCACTCTAACACAGCTGCACTGCTCTGGGGTCTAAGTTTCTGCCTCCGCATACGGTATCCGTGCCGCACCATGTACTGACCACTGCTCACGTGGTATTTCGTATCCTATTTCACAGCCAGAGCAGAGGTTTGGTGCTTGCCACAAGCAGTTACGGCACATAACAAAAGTCAGAGTCACATTAATCTGCAAAGCACTCCTTATATTTTCAATTACGGAATGGAGGCAATTAGTAGTTTCCAGGCATTGTTGTAAACTGGCATTGTTTTGGAATTGCAACCTATTTTTTTAACTGCTAACTAAACATCAGCCATGTAACCCTGGTTGTGAGAAAATACCTGGGCCAGAATACAGTGCTGTATGAAGACAGACACTTGACTCTCCTTTTCCCCTCTTTAATATTTCTCCTCTTCTCCAGAATTCATCTATCAAAAAAATTACAATAAATTTCTTCAATGATTTGCACTTCCCACAGGCTGTTCTGACATTTTTGCTAGGCAACACCATACCTTAACACATAATTTTCACTAGAACGTCATTCACATCAGTATAACAAAAAGAGATCGGTTTTAGAATCATTTTTCCCTGAATTATATGCCATAATCATGGAAAGGGGGAAAAAAATATATTAGGAGGATGTAAGAAAGAGAGGGGGGTTTTTTTGTATTTACAAAAAAAAAAAAAAAAAAAAATCACAACTTTCTCCTAAGGTTTCCTAGTATTAATTTGAATAGCTGTTAAATAATTTTTAGCAGTATGGGTTTCAGATTTGGACTTTGAGATTCTACAGAGAATGACAATTGTCTGCTTAAATTTTTTTTTAGTATTTTATTATTTTCAAACTAGTGAATCTGTACCTATTCAGTCTGAATTAATTTACCTAGTGAACCTAGTAAGTCCAGTGAATCCAGTGGGGGCTGGATTCTATTCAGCTACTTCTGACAACAAATTTTCAGCTGAGTTACACCTGGATGGGATCTTATTTCCATAAAAGGTCAGCTCCTGGACTTCAACAGAGAAAGAGCCATTGGGGAAGTAAGAAGTTGTTAAAAGCCTCCTTAAATCAGAAGCTTCAACAGAAAGTGGTATGGAACTCTGGATTTGTTTTGGAGATAAGTGATTAAATGTTTGTGTTCACAGAAATAACAGTGAATATGCACTATGCAGAAGCCATCTGCTGGAGAGTCTTATAAAAGATTGAACACTGAGTATACTGGAAAAATCCTATGGGAATATCTTCCACAATTGGAAGTTGGTGTTCTAGTGCACAGAGCAGTATGCAGACTGAAAAAAAGCATGGCACAAGCTCCTTAATCATAAATCCTTTGAGTTTTCAAAAAAAAATCCTGCGTATTCTCAATTTATATTGGTCTGTTTTGTAAACAAACAGCCTGCAAAGGCAAGAAACAGCCAAGCCTTTTGCTTACTAGAAGAACTGATGGGTTTCTTTTGTAACCATAGAAGAATGCAAAAGAAGCCGCCCAAAGTGCACCTTGGTAATTATCTAGGATTCCTCTTTATCAAGGTATGTGAATCTGTCCCATTTCACTGGTCAAATGAACTTCCAGCACCATCATTCCTCAAATTGTGTTTTTAGTAGCACTTTATTCTAACCAGCCTATACCCCAAATAGTGTATTGGAACTGGAGACATCTGAAATGTGTATAAAATAAATAATTAGGAAGAAAATCAACACGTTTGGCAAGTGATAAAGTAAACAATATTTGCAAGGAAAAGTTTTATGATTCTTGATTTACAAGGTGAAATAACCGTTTTACATTTACAAGAATGCTCAAACTTCAGAAAATACAGGCGCTTTTGTACTAACTAGACAAGTCAGAGTAACGAGCAGTCCATTACACACAAAATTCATCTTATGAAACTTTCCATGCAATATTGCTTCTACTCCAGATGGCTACCATGTAATAACTATCTATTTGCATTAATTTGCTGAATTATACCCCTTACTGACACAAACTTCCTGCAAAACAGAAGATCATCTTGTTTTGTCAAACGTGTCCATAAATCATGCAATTCTGCTTTCTAACTTTTGCAATCTGCAGGCTAGCTAAATAATGCTGTTTCTTTTTTTTACTCCAGAAGAACAGCATCAGCTTTGAAAGACAGTGGCACTAGATAATACTCTTCAGTTTTCCAAAACCCTTCTTCAAAAGCTTTGTGAACTATAGAATACAATTAATTCACCTGAGAAATAGAGTGTTTTAAATTATGTATGACATTAAAGAGCTTTTCAAAACATTGGCCAAAGACTACATCAGTGTGTGGAACTGGAAGTAGACCAAACAAATTGTTTAACTTATGTTCTGGCCAGGCTATCAGGTCAAGCTTTCTCTTGTTAAGAAGTGCTGTAGCATGCTTAATAAAGAAGTGGGTTAAGAACTCTGACCTCTTAAATTTCCAAGGCTATACCTACTCTGTAGTTGTGATTCATCCAGACACAAAAGGTAATTTTAACAAAAACAAAACAAAACTACAAAAATCCCAAAACCAAGCCAAAACAAACAAACAAAAAAATCAACACACTCCAGCAGACTAAATGGCCTTAAGACCTTCAGCACACACAGAGGCAAAACCTGGGGTAGGTAGTCACAGGCTCAGGCCTAGGTTGTCAAGGATATGCTGTTCTAGCACCTACGCCACCTTGCTGCATAGTTGAAGTACACATACACAAGCTTCACGCAGATGGCAAAACAGACATACCCCAATAAAGTCAAGCCTGCAGTTCCCTAACACTAGAAAAAATGAGAGCATGAACATCACCTGTTGGATCACCATACCATATGTAACTTCAAAACTTTTGGTTGACCTCTTCACCCAGGAAAATACCTCAGAATTTCCACCCACTTTTTCCACTAAAAAAATTATACAGGATTGGTGTGTCTCAAAGTACTAGATATCCAAGCTAACGGGGCTAGACATTTCTATTTATGGTTGAAAAACGTTAAGGTTCCCAAGACTGTTGTTTGCTCTAATTTCTACTAATTTCCAATAGGAATTTGTGCCCTATATAATCCAACCCTTATTAGAAATACTTTCCCAGGGTCACCCCTTTACCAGTGAAGCTATTTGGCATCTGTTGCTGCAGAACCTACCAGCCAATCTACTGTGCTATTCATTGTATCACATCACTTCTCCTCTAGAAAGACACCTGAGCCTCACTGTAGTGCATCACAGAAACACGCAACTTATAACCTGTTCTTGGGAATCCTTCCGCCCTCAGGCCCCGNTCAGCCACTCAGGCACTTTGATTAAAAAAAAAAAAAATATCTAAGTTCACTCTTGGCTGTATTTTGAAACACCAAACAGGCAGATAATAACAGAAAACAAGAGCCAAATATAATGAACCCATAGGAAAAAATATCAACTGTATTAGAGCTTTGCAGTTTGGCATGACAGGTGAGTATTTCTTTTCTTCAAAGACCCCGGTAAATCAGAACAATGGTGCTGATGGCATGGTATAATTGTCTCCGACGTGCTGCAGTGAGTGTTATTTATGGTTGTTTGTAAAATATGCTGTCAGAATGGCAGGCTGCCTAGGACCTTAGCATTATTTATGGATTCTCCTGTCTTCACGTACCCTTCCATACACCAAATTAAAGAAACCCAAAAGTTTCAACTCTGTGCTCTTGAAACAAGAGCACTTCCTTCAGAAAACAAATTTGTTATATTACATGTTATTCTTAAGTTATTCTATGAATACCTATTACAAAAAATATTTGCAGCTTTAGCAAAATATTTCTCAAGTTCTCTCTCAGCAAAAGCCCAAATTCTGTACTGAGTGATGACACTCCGTACAGAATTACACCATTAGCATTATACTTGATATAAGTCAAGAATCTGGGCTTTTGTTTGGGGCTTTCACAGGTGCCTATGGAAATATATCAACCTGTTCCCACACAATTTAAAAAATTGGGTTGTAAATACCCAATACACATAAGACATTTTTGAAAACATCTATATAAAATGTTTCGAGGTACAATTTTCTTCTTAAGTATAGCAAATATCCACTTTGCCAAATATGCTTTTTATTTCAATCAGAAAAAACCCCAAACCTTTATAGACTTTCAAAAGGTGAATTTTAGAACTGATGTTCTCACTTCCTTTCAAAAAAGCTTTAAGCAAGTACAGTTTTCAAGTTCCTTGAACACCAACCACACATTAGTTTCTTAGGTTAAGTCATGCTCTTCTTCAGAAATTGTCATTTAGCAACAGAATATGGCTTGAAGAAGAGATGCAAGATAGGTGGAGCTGTTTGGTTCGAAGCGTTAAGTAGCAGAACACAGGCACTCAGACAAGGTAGATCTGCAATCAACAGTGTAGATTTTTTTGCATGTTCTGATCCCAAAAGAACTGCAGTAACGCCAGCCACTTGAATCAAAATCTAAGAGTGATAAAGTAAGCTGGCTGATTTATTCATACATCTTTTCATACATTTTCAATGCTTTGCAGATTCCTGATATTGTCTAATAAGGTGCAATTTGTCAATGGGAAGATATCATAAATCAGAATGAGGAAAATAGTTACTTTATTTATTGTGATCCAAACAAATATTATAGAGAGATCTAAATTGTTATACTTTTTGTCACCAATAATTTAAACTTGATAATGAAATGTAAAATTACAAGACATATGACAAACTTTTTTCTTTTTCATCAGATAAGTAGCTATCCTTAAAAAAAAAAATACAGTACAAGTCACATTCACATTTAGTTTTCAGGTTCCTAAAAATACACACATCTAATAAGTACATGTTTTTCATCCAAAAGCATCTTTCCTCCTCTTAGCAAACTAAACTAAATGACATGTAGGAGATCCTCAAGTTTGTTTTCAAGCTTCTTGCCAGTTCACAAATGAAATGAAGATAAATGAATTAGGATTCTAATAATGATTCTAATGTGCCAGATCCCAGTAGCTATTGATGATACCTTACTGTAGTACCCATTTTTACCCAAGACTGTTACTTACAGCAATCTTTTAATAATTTTCAGACAGCCTGAGCCTTGGGAACAGTTCCAAAAGCCCAAAACAATTCCAGCCTCCTCTTTAATTTGCAGCATTGGAGGAGAGAGTTCAGAGGTAAGATGCTTAATTTTCTTATGCCATTCAATCCAGTTGGAGTCATGTATTATCTCCTTTCGTTTTCATATATATATATATATATATATATGCCCTGTATCGTAATGTTAACTACACCGCTTTAATACGTTATCCTGCCAAAATTAGTAAAGAGCATCTGACAGATGTCAGACAGCATCTGACAGATGACAGATTACCTTCACACATCTCTACATGTTTTTATCCAAATATGGAAGGCTGAAACACAAGGAAGGTTAGAAAGTATGATTTCATTCATGAGAAAAATTGAAGATTTGTTTTAGTTCTGAAACTTGCCCTGGAAAAGAAAACTTAAATGATTGGTTTTTCAAATTAAAAAGATCAACATGATTTCCTTCAAAAACATCCGAAGTATTTTAATATGAACTAAAAGAAAAATGTTCCAATGCTTTAACTTCCATCTTTAGTTGCAGCTTGAGATTTCTTAGCTTCATTAGAAAAGTGAGTTACATAGCCACAATGTAATCTTACGAAACATCCTGGCCTTCAGCAGTTTGCTAAGAGTATTTCTCAAAATATAATGAGCTGCTGAGCTCCTGCATTTGATTTTAATTCTACTACTTCTAGCCATGTTTTCAAAATACTACATGAGGAATACACATATGCTTTAGCTGATTCCCATCATAAAACTAACTGGTCCCAGAATTCTCAAGAAAGTTGAGCTAACAAGACGGATTACTAAATAGAGGGCAGACAAACATCTATTTTCAAAAAAAACCAAAAAAACCCCAAAAACCAAAAAAACCACTTTGCTGTCTTGAGGTTTACTCATTTACATTGTAAAGAATTAAGTACTCCCTAGCTGTTGCACAGAAATCCAAAGCGTAGGTTTTGTTGCAGAACATAACGTCTGAAACTTCAATGATTAAGTCCAATTTATAGTTGAAATTGAAAAGAACTTATCTCCTGAAGTTTCCATCCTGTTGCTATAGAAGTTGCAGATATTTTGAGCAGACTGGTCTGTGCAAAACAAGACATTTCCTCATCATGGGACTGTACAAATTAATTCCCAGAAAAAGGGATTCTAGATTAAACAAGCTGTCAGCTGTATGAAATTGCCTAAGTTTTTACAGCACAGCCATAGCATACATTATTAAGAAATCTTTGCATCACAGTCAGTCACATTTATCCCAGGCTTTCTGTCATTGGTACTGCCAGATATCATCCTACCTGCATCGTTTCTTGCTGATCACAAATGCTGTGGGGGAGGATACCCCAAACCCTAATCACCAAACAGTGCTACTTGGAAAAGGCAAACCCATGGTTTGTAATCCTCAGTAGTTCGCTACTGCCCCTAGGAACAGTAAGAGATTATAAACTCTACTAATCTATCAGATCTCCTTAAGACCATCCCCTTTTACAGCCTACTGGGAGAAACAGACATTTAAAATGATTGACTTGTATCAAAACACTCAAAGATGACTGAAAATGCATCACTTAAGCTCAAGCTACAGAAATCAGATGCTGACACCAGCAATCATCCAAAAATTCAGGTCCAAAGTGTGCCTGTCTACACAAGAAATGCCTAAAATAGAAGAACACTTTCTTGGTCAAGTGGTCATTAGGATACTGAACAATTCTTAGAGGCCTTGCACTCATCCAGGCATATGCTGGAGTACCAAGCTCTCACAGTTTCCAATTCTCAAAAAGGTAGCAAACATTTCTGACTTCTTTCTGTAAATGTGGATTACACAAAGAAGAATTAAGCGTCTTTTAATCCTGCCATTTATTTACCAAAAGGACATGCTGCATCAGGACCAGTTTTGAAAGAACATACAGAACTTTGAACGATGACACTCTTACTTTAGGGTCTCATCTTCTTAGCAGCCTCTGCTCTCATTGTATCAGCCAGGTATCACTCAGAATCCAGAAGTGAATAACGGCCTTGATCCATTAAAAGAAAGTTAAAATAAGGTCCTCTAAAGTGTTATTTTGCATTTCGCACAGTGTTCTTTGCAAAAGGCTTTTCCAAAAAAACCTTCAACTGAAGAAATCCAACACGTTCCAACTTTAAAATTAGAGGACTTTATGGAGATAAAGGTGGAGAAATGACAGAAGACAAACCGAAGTAAAATGCAGCTTCCCATTCACATAAAAGATGCTAAGATCTTGAATTTAGGAGGAAAACAAATTCCACAAGGGAAGCAAAAGAAGAGGGATTTGAAAAAGGTTTGCCTTTGGGATGGCAAAATCAAATTCTTCATTTCTGAAATCAAATTCTCCATTCATTAAACCAGTAGGAAGTCGAATAGGATAGGGTTCAAAGGAGAAGTCTGCACAACATCTCTCATCCATCTTCACAGTGATTAGCGAAGAGGCTACAGCTAACTACGGCAGTGTCAGCTGGGCCCACATGGAAAGCAGGCACTCACATAGCAGTAGGAAAGAAACCAACCAACCAAATGAAATTTTCCTGCTTGGTCTGTGATGCAGTCAAGAACGTGCAATACACCGTGATCAAGCTGAACATTAAGGAATCGCATAGCCTCACCCAGGAGAGGAGAGACATTTTTATGAAAACAGAATCAAGCAATGCCAGCTCCTTGACTAAGGCCCAGAAATTGTCCAGAATCTTGCCCAACCTGCCCCTCCCTTATCCACTGATTGTGCAGCATCTAGTAATCATGTGTTTTATGCCGCTGGCTTGCTTTCAGCACAAGGACAGATGCCACGAGCTTCCTATTAGCACGATACAGACGGTAGCAACACTTGTAAATCAACATGATGGATTACTCCAGGAAACAAGCTGATTCTGATTGCAGCATTAGGCAACACGGAAAGGGGAAGACTCTTCTATGCTTATGGCAGCATACCACTGATGTTTTAATTCTTCCTTTGAAAAAGAAGTATATATATATATTTGGGTAATATATATTTGGGAAACATGTTAATGAATCAGATAATTTCTGCTAGTATCTTGCACTGTTATTTCACACACTGTTCTACCTGCAGCAGGTTACTGCCTTTGTACTTACCTGTAAAAGAGTTAGTTAAAGTTAGTCTAATCCTTAATGTAGTGAAATATGCCAGTTTATTTAATACTATACAAAATTAACATTAAAATACAAAATGAGTACTTTACAGGCAAAAAAGAAGTAATTATACATATGTCGTTAAAGTATAGTTTACAAACATAATTTTAAACCAGACAACATTATAGCATCCTTTAGAAAGAGAAATCTTATTTCTCAACTATGGTTTAATCAGCATTTACTTTCATAGGTGCAAGGTTCATGCAGTAACCGTGAAACGTTTTTGTTGGGGTTTTTTTAAGATCAAAGAAACCTACAGAAATTCTTTGCAGCATTTTAGCAAATACAATTGTAACATGCATTCTGTTCAGAAAGTTGTATCTGATTTTTTGATTTCCTTCTAACATGCCTAAAGGTTAGGATTTGCAATCAAAATGGATATTTACAGAAGCATCTTCCAACTTTCTGTTGCCAGACATTCCTCTCCCTTTAAAAAAAAAAAAAAACACGGGGGTGATGGTTCTGGTGATTCAATGCAATACAGTGGGTAAATATGTAAAGCATAGCAAGGAACGTAAAAATAGAACTACCTGAAAGTTGGTGGTAAAGCTGATTTTAACTTTCTCATTCTCTCTCACAAAGAACATGAACAGTATCTTCAGACTGAAGTAAATATCAAGTTAATACAGAGTATGGAAAATAGCACTGGATTAATCAATATGACACGGAATATTTTCACTAGACCTATGGAATAGCTTAACAGCTGGTAACAAAAGGTAAAAGACCCCCAACAAAGTCAGTGGATTTTGGATGAGCTTCTAAATGAAGAGGCCGACTAAAGGAAGAAAGACCAGAGTTTCCTCTATTTTCATACCAAAACACCTAGACTCTGAACCCGCACAAGAGAGAATGGTAAGCCACTGAAAAGATGTTCATCATCTACTTTTTTTGTCCTAGAAATTTTTACATCCGATTCACGCCTATTTTCAACAATTCAGTCAGTGAAGAGAGGTACAAGGGTGACAGTGAGAACGTAAGAGCTGCATGGGCAGCATACGGCCCTGTCTTTGCCAAAAGGAAGACTGGCACAGGTCTTCTGATAATGGCAGGATTGTGCAGAAGCTGTTTTCACAGTAACTCTTCTTTTTTTCTTTGCAATGCTTGGCAAGCACCTTTGTTTCTCATTCTGCCCTTTTTAAGACTAGACATCAAAAAACTAAGATTCATGCTATTACTATACTCTGAAATCAATAGTTACACCAACATGACACAAGAATAAGAGAACATACCACAGATAAGAAGCACCACTAGCCATTCCTACTTACAAGGGCAAAAAATACAGCACTTCAGCTTGAAATATATTTCAGAATTAAATTTGATCAGAATACTTATGAGATACAGAAACTTAAAAGGCTTTAAAAGGCAACAATGTCTTTCATTAACAGTAAAAGGACCATACAAGCGTTAAATTAACTGTAAAAATAACATTCTAGTTTTTCCTTCAATAGCATGCCAATATCATGGTATTCCATGAGGTGGAAAATAGTAAGAAATCACACACAACCATATGTACGTACAACCCCCGCAATGTTATGGAGAAAAAGTAGGTCCAAACTTCCTAGTGCATACATCCTGCATTATTCTGTTGCTCGTTTCTTTCCTTTGTAAATGAAAGGATGCAGACTGAATGGAAGGGTGCTGATACCAATCCAAACTGTATATTGCTATTTATGCACAAAGAACCTTTTGAATTGCAAAACAGAGTCCTCTGTTTCTTCTGAGGAAGCATTTTATTGTACTGAAATCCTGACCTATTTGTGATTATGCTCTAGTTTTAGCAGAAAAACATGGATCCAACCACCTTCACTGTATCTTTAAATGGTTTTATAGCAATATTACCCGCAATGCAGATTTCTGTCAGATCAGAACAAAATAAAGCATCATTTATATCAGATCCATTTATACACAGATGGAGCCTCACACTGAACATGGCATGAACTGCTTCTAAACTATCCAAACTGACTGACTGACTAAATCATAAGTGAATCCCTTGAAGTGCAGCACTGTGAGGAATCCATCCTGCATACTTTCTTCACTTCAGACAGGAGTGTTATTTTCAGTTTAAGTACGGTCTGACATTTTTTTCCTTCGAGCAGCAGCATTTCCTTAATACTAAACAATAAAAAAATATTAGCTACTTATGAGTCAATCCAATTTATGCCGTGTATCAATTTGTCATGTAACCCTCTAATTTGAAAAATCAGCTGTGACATACCCTAACAACAAAAGCTGTAGCATCCTCTATTTTGAAGATATTTTCTTCAATTTACTCAATGTTAATAACTATAATATACTATAATTGCCTGTCTCCTTGAGTGGAGTGTTTATTAAATGGTTTTGTAAATACAATTTTTGAAACCACTTTCAGCTATTCGGAGTTTCTAAAACTTCATAGTTTTAGCAACATCACCATTTAGAAACAACCCCATGCAACGCTACAGGCTTGGGGAAGAGGGGCTGGAAAGCTGCCCGGTGGAAAAGGACCTGGGGGTGCTGGTCGACAGCCGGCTGAACATGAGCCGGCAGTGTGCCCAGGTGGCCAAGAAGGCCAACGGCATCCTGGCTTGTATCAGGAATAGTGTGACCAGCAGGAGTAGGAAAGTGATCGTGCCCCTGTACTCGGCACTGGTGAGGCCGCACCTCGAGTACTGTGTTCAGTTTTGGGCCCCTCACTACAAGAAGGACATTGAGGTGCTGGAGCGTGTCCAGAGAAGGGCAGCGAGGCTGGTGAGGGGTCTAGAAAACAAGTCTTATGAGGAGCGGCTGAGGGAACTGGGGCTGTTTAGCCTGGAGAAGAGGAGGTTGAGGGGAGACCTTATCGCTCTCTACAACTACCTGAAGGGAGGTTGTAGTGAAGCGGGTGTTGGACTCTTCTCCCAAGAAACTAGCGATAGGACGAGAGGGAATGGCCTCAAGTTGCGCCAGGGGAGGTTTAGACTGGATATTGGGAAAAATTTCTTCACCGAAAGGGTTGTCAAGCACTGGAACAGGCTGCCCAGGGAAGCGGTGGAGTCACCATGCAGGTGGTGGTATTTAAAAGACGTGTAGATGTGGTGCTTAGGGACATGGGTTCGTGGTGGACTTGGCAGTGCTAGTTTAGTGGTTGGACTTGTTGATCTTAAAGGTCTTTTCCAACCAAAACAATTCTATGATTCTATGAATCCTGCTAATTTGACTTGGCACTCCAGTGTTTTAGTATTATATCAGCTCACTGATCCCCAAGACAGTTGGACCAAAACATAAATACACTAGCAAACTGCTGAAGATCAAAGTGCCACATACACCAGTAAGTTTTCTTCAGGTTTCTGGTATATAAATACACATGGAATTTTATCAAGGGCAGAGGACATGCAAGTTACCATAAACCCAGTTAAAATTTCTACTGCAGAAATTAAGACCTTTTTACTGTAGGAGAGGTTTTACCACTTCTATTGCCATATTCTTATAAATGCCTACCTAAAACATTACCTTACAGAACAAAGAAGGGTTTGATTGCTTCTCTTTAATGATTCCCAAGTGAAAAATTTCACAAGAAAAAAGCCACCCTCCTCAAAGACTCCAAATGCTATCATGGCTAATTACAACAGTCTAACTGCAGCTACTGGTTAGAAAGAAAAAAAACCATCTTACCTGTATACTAATAGAAAAATTTTCTCCGTCGACAAATTTGGGAGGTTTGATGTTGCACGAGACACTTTTTAAACTGTCTTGGAGGTGAATTTCAGGCAGTTTCCATCCTTACAGACAGCGAGGACAGATAGTTTAAATTGGCATCATTTTCATTGAGTTATTGGAAAAAAATGTAAATTTATTCAAAGGATCCAGATTTGTGTCTTCCTTTTCCTACAAAATATAAGCGAGAGGGATGGAAATATGCCTGATAAATAATTTGAATGAGATTTAATTGCAAACTAGAATATTCCAGTAAGTAAACAGCTCTGTGAGTTCCTATAGGATCAGTACATCATTTTACTTTTCATAGGCCTCAGATAAGCACCAGGAGAAAATCTGTCCCAGGAAATATGGCCACACTTGGGGGAAGGAAAAGCATCAAAACATTTATAGAAAGGTTCCAGAAATTTCCTTAATCTTCAGAAAGACCACGTGTTCTGCTAACAAACTTCAAAATCAGCTGAAGATTCATCTACATGAGAAGTCCCACCACACTGAACTTGATCCAGCTAAACCCACGGTAACACCCATGGAAACTTATTTGTTTTATTTCTGAAAGGACACATGTTGCTATGAAGGGCAGAGTGCTCAATTACACTTGTCACTGTACAGGTGGGTCTTCCTCATTACCTCAGCACAGCTTCATTGGATGCTCCTCGCTCCACACTGCCATAGTCTGTCTGGAGAAAGCGAGGATAATGCCATCACCAGTCACCCGTTCTCTTTGGGCAACAGACAGCTTCAACAAACTAGGCTCTTTGTCACCCCAGAAACAAAAAGAACAATTCTACGCAGCATTTTCTAACAAAAGGAGCACAGCGTGGGAGAATCAGGCTTCACATCTCTCCTGCTTCTCCAGGTGCCCAGCCATTCTACAGACCACAGAGAGGTACAGACAAAGGTTCATTGTACATTATTAACTGAACACTGGAACAACATTATGGTATTTTGCCAATTTCCTCAAGAATATTATTACCAGAATATCCTTTACAAGTTGCTTCAAAATAGGAATATAAATGGCACCATGGTCCTAGAGGATGGTCTTTTGCACAGTATAGGTCCCAGCATGACCAACTTTTGCACTAGTGCATCTTCTGGAAAAAAATTGATGCAGTTCTAGTTTTAAAATCACCAGATAAAAAAAAAAAAAAAAAGGAATGCCTGGTAGTTTGTGTGATGGCTAATTACTCTATCTGTTGAAAATGCCAATTTAGAGTAATGCAAAAAAATCTGGGTAACACTAAATTCCAAGCACTGTATATTTTTGGATTTCTCTGGAAATGCCTATGTACTAGTCAAGTTGATCCTTAACGCTCTTTCTACTGACACTCATCGTGGAATAATTTTTATCTTTCACCATGAGGCATGTTTTCCATTGCTGTCATGGCTTTATGAACCTGTCTCAATTTATCGGCAGCTTTTTTGGAGCTGTTGTCATGGTTTAACCCCAATCGGCAACTAAGCCCCACACAGCCGCTCGCTCAGTCCCCCTCAGTGGGATGGGGGGAGAATCAGAAGGGTAAAAGTGAGAAACCTCTTGGGTTGAGATAAGAGCAGTTTAATAATTAAAGTAAAATAGTAGTAGTAGTAATAATAATAATAATATACAAAGCAAGAGATGGACAATACCATTGCTCACCACCTGCCAACCGATGCCCAGCCCATCCCCGAGCAGCGACCGCTGCCCCTGGCCAACTCCCCCCAGTTTATATACTGAGCATGACGCCATACGGTATGGAATAGCCCTTTGGCCAGCTGGGGTCAGCTGTCCCGGCTGTGCCCCCTCCCCGCTTCTTGTGCACCTGTCAGAGCATGGGGAGCTGAAAAAGTCCTTGACTAGTGTAAGCACTGCTCAGCAACAGCTAAAACATCAGTGTGATATCAACGTTATTCTCATACTAAATCCAAAACACAGCTACTAGGAAGGAAATTAACTCTGTCCCAGCTGAAACCAGGACAGCTGTTGACTCCAAAACTGAACACCCTATTCTACTTTGATTATAAAAGTGACAAATTGAGTGAAAATAACATCTCTAACTTAGATTTTCTGTTTCAACACCTAAAAATATATTATCCTTTAGCCATAACACCACCCTAGCAGTATACATTCAACAGACTGTGGATCAGCACCAGTATAATTTCGTAATCATTATTCATCATTCCCCCACATACCTCTGTCACTGCACTATCACTTTTAATTGTTTTATGTTTTCTTCCTGGTCACTGAGAAAAGTGTTCCAAATAATAGTCTGAAAAAACTATTACTAGTCCAAATATTGCTAAAACTGCTAACTTGCTTATAAACTCACTTTGTAATTCAAGGTCTGCAATATGACTTAGCATCTTTCCATTTTCTCAACCTAAATCTTAAACAAGTGCTTACAGGAATTTATCACATAAAACACCATTGCCTGTATCAGCCAATCTAAATCACATTAAAAATTATACCAAGCCAACCTGGCAAGATCTATCTTCCATCAAGCCTTTTCAGGAGTCATTAATTATACTTCCTAATTGCAGTTCTTCATTATTCAAGCCTTTTCTCAATTATTCCAATATTTTGCATGGACTGAAGTAAAGATGAAAACTCTGAAACCGAGTCATAACACTTGGAAAAAGTGTTAATTTTCTTTGGATCTCTTGAAAGAAAAGTTTTTCATTTTTCTGAAAAAAAGAACTAACAAAATCACAACTTTGACGATCTTCCTAAGGCACTCTTTAGAAAGAAATCGTTGAAAATTAGGTAGGTTTTTGAATGCCTTTCCGTTTTTCATAACGTTTGTTATGTTCAGTCAGTTATTTGCCATACAATGTTTTTACGTATCCTTTTCTTAACGTGTTTACATTCCATGTATTGTTAACTGCATCATCAATCACAAGTGTGATACAGATGTTTAATTTAGTTCATCCTCAGCTGAGTTTCGGTAATTGCACACATCTATTCCAGTTCAATATAACATAACAGGTTAGTTTCACTATTTCAAGTACATCAATTCTATTCAATACCATTATCGGACTGTACCCCTTTAACCAAAACCTTCCAGCCTTTGTTTTTTTTGGTTTTTTTTTTAGTGTTCTTTTCTTTCCCATCATCTGGCTTTCTGCAATTTTTAACTCTTACTTTGTATGGTCTCTATTTCTGTACTGCTCCTTTGGCTAAACCTACTTTTCTAACATTATAGAGTTGCATCTAACTTCTCCTTAAAATAGAGCTGCTTGTTTTCAAAAGTAAAAGGGCGTCTTCTGTATCAAATGTAGCATTAGGCTTTTCTGTATCATTCACTGGATATTTTATATAACCCTCAATTTTTATTCTATTATCTCAATTTAATTGTGTCTTCTAATTCATTTGATCACATTTCTTAAGTGAGCAGAATACTGTCAAACACTTTTTACCAAGCTGTGACTGAGTCTTCATTTTCAGTCTGGATGAGGTCCAAATTAACATTTTTTAATTAGTAATATTCAGCATGCAATTGAGCCAGGAATTGTTTTCTAGGATACCGAGACATTTTGAAATTACTTTCAAATTACTTGAATGCAGGTTCTAGCATGAAAACTTCATATAAAATTTCCATGATCTCCACAGTGAAGTATATTTTTTTTTCTTGCTACATATAACTAAGCCTTTACAGAACTGTCATTCTGTTCTTGGGTTTGATCATTATAAAGCAGACACCCACTGTTACCATTTTGCGCTTCGGTTCTTGCAGGATTTATCCATTGTCACTGGAAGCTTCCCAAGCTATTGGTAATTCAAATGGCTAAAACTGTATTTGGCATAAAGCATCATTCTCCTCCCCTTCTGCCACTTAAGTCTTCCCCAATATGCTAAATATCGAATCACGTGAGTGGTGCCACTGAGCTTCAGTGTTGCCATAGTGGTATTATATTTGTTAGTTTTCCTCCTCAGTTGCTGAGCAACTTTTAGGATATCCTCTAAATACAGTCTCCCATGATAATGCCGTAATCGCTTTACATTAGCATGAAACCATGTGTGTTTAATTCGCATTTTAACTTTACGGCCCTCACTCTCACTCTGTTCTTGTTTGAAAGAAGAAATATGTCAGAATCATTGGGATAGGCTTGAAAATTGTTCTGCTTTATGGGCCTACTGCAACATTCCTTCTACTATCCTTCTATTTTGCTAAAAGTATGCAGCCGCCCCACTGAGATTTAATTTGCATCCCTTGTCCTTCTGCCCCCAAAAAGCGATTTCCAGACCACTGATAAAGTCTCCTCTTCTGAACAGATGATTAGGCTGGAGAGGAGGTAAACTATATTTGACAGAATTTTTTCCTTTAAGAAGCCTTGATTTTATGCAACAGAATATCTTTACTCTTGGGAATAATTTTTTTGTTAGACCTTTACACATATCTGTTTAAAGATTTGATTCAATCTTAGATTATTTTTTTCATTGAATAATTTTGCATATTATATTTTAGGACCTTCTTGTATCAATGAGCATACTTTTTTGCACAGGATTTCATTAGGTGCTAAAAAAATAAAAATGAAATTCAGAGCATCTTCCTTCAATGCATCTGCAGTTTTTCCAGCATCTATCTTGAAACTATTCCTCTCCAAACAGCTCCCCGATGTCTCTTTCTGTACAGGTTAGTAACATATAAATATGAAAAAATCAAATCACTATTGATTTACAACACAGATAATTATGGATGAATGTGTAGTAAAGCTTTCTAATAGAATTCTGTCAATCATTTCCAAGCACTACTTTCTCATTAGGTGTTTGCTGAAACTATATGATGGAATTCTGCTGGTGACATTTGAGTGATAGTGACTTTGATTTCAAAGGAAATGTTTCAGGTTCATTTCATTACCTTGGAAAAGTAAAAGCAAATTTGCCTTATAAAAAGCAATTACTTCTTAGCTGACCAGTGCACAATAGCAATATAAAAAAAGATTTCTCATTCCACTATTTAAATCCTAAACTAGCAAACTAGTGTTTGATTTTGCTTTAAACCAATTTTACCTTGTTTGAATTGCAAAACCATTTAATCTTCATAAAGTAGGTTATTATAATGGAGATCATATTTTACTGGTACAGTACACCAGCCTGGGACAAACAGGGTTTTTTTGTGGTTTGGGGGTGTTTGTGGTTTGGGTTTTTTGTTGGTGGTGGTTTTTTTTTTCCTAAGGAAGGAATACTTAAAATTGGAAGAATCCCCACACCCTCTAGGCATGCAACATTTCAAAAATTTTTACAAATACCAACAATAAAAAGTATTCGAACTGTAATAAACACATATATTCATGCTATATGCATTATACAGCCAACTACATTTCAAATGTTATATAAAATATAAGATCTCATTCAGTTAACTGTTCTCTTTCCACAATAATTGTTGTAAGAAGATCCACAATAAATAGCAGTTGAATACTTCACTTATGCGGTTTCTACAATGAGTTGTGTAATTTCTTCTTTTGTTCCCAGGCCTGACAGCCACAATTCACAACTACTTACATGGCAATAAAGGTGTAACATTTAAAGCAGATTCAACACAAAAGAACTGTAACTACAACCATTTCAGGTAAATGTAGTATCAAAAATTCTCTTATCTTCCACATTTAAACACAAATGGAAAATATTGTATTTTCTGTTACCTATTGGTCATGTCTATCAATTTAATTATTGAATTTCCTTGGAGTTATCAACATGAGTTTACTGAGCATCATCACAGTATTCCACAGCAACTTCTATTTTAAAGTCACTTCGGAAAATAAATAGATCAATATGCAATTATAAGGATCAGGAACAGGTGTATCATTCAGCAAGTCTAAGCAATTAATTAGAAATAATGGAAAGAAAATCACAAGAAGTTGCTATATTTTCTCATCGTATTTTAAGAAGGGACTAAAACAAACTCCCTACTTATGTCTGTAATACAGCATGTCTAGATGTATAAATTATAGGTGAGCAGCACAATTTCAGAGCTTTTTAAGGCCCTCCAATCAAAATAATCTAAAATCAAAATGCATAAAATGAAAACAAAATGAAGTGGAGAAACCATGAAATCAATGGTAATACAAACTAGAAATCCAAGAAAAAGCTTTAGAAAAGGAGTAACGTGAAATCTCTTGAGCTAAAGCAGAGCACTTACTCTCTGCATTTGAATGTAAGATGTGTGCAGATACAGGTTAGCAACTAGAAGAATCCTTACAAAGATTTTAAAAAGGTAGTGCCAACACAATTTCTCCCTTTAAAAGGTAATGCAGAATATCCACCTTTGACTTTTGAAAGAAAGAGGCATTTAACATAAGCAGCTGCTTCATTGTTAAGGACTGTGCAATGTCGGAGATGAAGCACGTAATTGTTGTACTCGGGGAAAAGGTTAAGAAGAGACCACACTTAAGTGCAAAGAATGAAAATATTTGAGAGAGTCCCCTGAACTGAATAAAGCCTCTGTCTCCTGCATGTCTTCTGCACGTGATGCATACAGAGGGGCCACATCAGGGTTGAGTTTATGATCTGATGACAGATATGGTTAAGTGTTATCTTGAGCTTTAAATGATGCAATTCATCTTTGTTACTAGGCTGGAGTAATTTCCTGGCCACACAGCAACCTTCTTATTAGGAAAAGTTCAGATTATCCTGTTACTTCCCACATAACCCAATTAATCTCTTCCCTTCCATGCATGTGCAAACCTAAAACACTCTGGGACCAATAGACTTGCTTACTTCAGAGGGGGAAGAAAGAGATCTTTTTCCCAGTAGATGGCAAATAACAAAGTGCAGGTTTTCCTGTTTTATTCCTCAAAAGACCCGTTCAATTTTTCTTTTTTAGGAACTCTAAAGAAAAAGTATATTTCTGAATAAAGTTCTATTCAAAAAAACTGAGAGGTGATGGCACCAGCTCCCTTAAGTTACATCTTCTAATTATTTCTAGACAAGATTTTTCTCTAGGTAAGAGAAATAATATGGATTTTTGTTATATAGGAATAATAAAGATTTTTTTTAACTAACATACACAAATCCTTCACAGAATTGTAATTGCTATCCTTTGCAACTGAATACTCCAAAGTAATAGAATCATAGAATGGTTGAATTTATCTGGATTTGTCTGGATCCCATGCCACAGACATATAGTGGTATACAAGGCAAGAAAGTCCATTCTGTCTCCACACAGGATGTGGTTACACCCTGAGCAGAGCACACAAACAGAGCCTAAATCTGGGACTGAGGAGATGAGACGAGAGCATAACTATGGCTTCTGCTTCAAGCAGCAGTGCTGAGCTGTCTTACTCATCTGGACAAGCCCATTTCTTCCTCCCATGATGTATGCTCCTCCGATCCCTCAGGTGAGCTGGTGTCCTACAAGCAGCTTCCTATGCTTTACCTCCCACCTGAGAGCCTGGGCTGAGACTGCTAAAGAGTGACTCTGGCAGGGAGAGTGAGAGTTTGACAAAGGACTGGGAAAACCCCTGAGAATGTGTGACCTGAGGAAAAGATGATGTTCTGTCTTCTACTCTGACATCACAAGCGATTCTTCCCAAAACTCATTCCAACACCAGAAATCTTTCTTTTTTTCTATGGAAATAAAAAAAGAATATTTTCTGTATAGGCTTGCAACCAAGTAAACATGGTGCCACTCTTGCTAGTAACAGGCTTTGCATTAAGCTAACGATGCAAGCTTCAGGACTCAGACACTGCTGGGGCTGCCTGGAGCTTTGCCTTAGCTTATTTTAGCTGCAACAGCACTGTCTAAAGACCCAATGAGTATTTTCTTACTTGTTTTAGCTTTTCTTTGCTTTGTACAACTGTATAGGGTACCATCTGTTGTCATATACATATTTTAACTAATACATAACAGCAAACATTTAGTCTGCCCGGGATGAACTATTTATATGACATTACAAGAAAAATCCAGGAGAACAGGCATGGGATGAGAGGTGAGGTCTTGAAAGCACAGGCATAGGATGATGTGGGATGTCTCATGGCTACAAACAACTTACCAGTGGTCAGATTCTGTTCAACAAAGAATGAAGTCTTGGGTAAAACCAGTTCTAGCAAAAACAAAAAATCCAACACATGCAAAATACACCACTTCTCATAAACTCGGATATAACAAGGAACTGCAGAACAATGGAGAAAGAGCAAGCAAATAGCGCTGGTGATCACAGGAAAATAACTTCAAGTGTATCTAGGTTTGAAGAGGAATAAACCATCAATGTTGTGTCCTTCCAGCAAAGGACTTGGGACACTTAAAAATCATCATAACCCATAGACGGAAAATTACCACAGAAAGTTACTTTTAATTGACAAAAAGTACATGCACATTTCTACACCCTAAAACCTAAACTTAGCTGAATGAGTAAATTTGAATTTTAGATCATGAGAAAGTGAAAGGAGAAAACATACCTCACCAATGTTTTGTAAAGACAGGCAACTTTTGAACATGTCAGCTAATAAACTGGCAGTGCATAATCCACAATCTGAAGTAAAATCATCAGCCACCAAGAGCCATGTAAGGAAAGATTAAAAATCTTTCCATTTAAAACAGCAATATATTACAAGTCAACAAATTAGTTCCTTTTCTACATAGATGCAGACAATCCCTTCCACTGAATGACAGATATTACAAAGCCAAGCAGAAATGAAGTAACACTGTCCTTGAATCAAGATAAATGTCAAATGAAATTGTACATCATCCTCATGAAGAGAAAAAAACAAATTATGATCCTCAGATATAAATATTAAACAAGGGGAACCAGATATTTCCGAAAGAGTGCTGTGTGTAAATCACCGTATAACACAAATATAGTCCTGTGAGATTCAAAGCAATTGAAACCACTCCTCGGCTTTAAAAATATATCAAAGAAATAGTTAACGTAGCAGGCTGGCTACACAGAAAGTGAGGAAGATGCTTCAATCAGAAAAGCAATTTCATTACTTCATTGAAGGAATTAAATGTCCCTATTAAAAAGTATCATCTTTTCCCACCATCCTTTCCTGTTCAACAGCATTCCTGTTTCAAACCGATATCCCCCCCATTTTGCAGGGGGTTTTTTTGTGAGAAATTTGGACATTTTTCATAATAATGTTTTGATTTCGTAAGTTGTGATTGCCTCTTCTTAGGCAGAATGTCAAACTTTTACTAGAACACGAACGGAAGGCATAATTTTTTTTCTATATCAAAAGATATTTTAATTTGTGCTACATAGCAGCTTCCTTCCATTATTTCCAAAGAACAATAGAAAATAATTTTAACCAGGCTATCAAAAATGTCACTATATACTGTTGCTTTATCAGTGCTCTATGAACCATTTTTTTCATAAATTAGTTTTTTCCTAACGCCATCGTTGTTTTGATTCAAAGCCCTTGATAATTTCACAGGCAACAAAATTCAACAACGAAATACACACTGCAAAGTTGGACTAGGAAAATAATATAAATGACACTCCAAGTAAGACTTTATTGTAATAGAACAGGAACACTGAATTCAGTGATAAAAGGAAGTCTTCTTCCGTACAGTAATAAGTTTTAGAAGCTAAAATCAACTACAGAGATTTGTATCAAAGAATCATAAAGATGTTTGTAGATTTCTTGTCCATAAAATAGCCTTAAGAGCAACTCCTCTTTACCAAAAGATATGTGATTTTCAGCTATGTAAATAATGACACTTCCAGCAGCATAAACGCTGTAATAACGTTAGTTGTCAAAAGACATGCTACCAGTTAAAATAAATCGAGGGGAAGAGGCTACAAACACCTAATAAAACTTAAACGCAAAGATGCCAATGATGACAAATCCTTTGACGTGTTACCAAAAGCACATCTCTAACACTGCAGCTGAAATTCTTACCACCAACGGATCAGTAAGACTACACACGTTCACTGCCTCCTCGTGTTCCTTTTTCCTTCTATAATTTCAGCCTGCATTAGAAAATATTTTCCTTAATTCTGAGAAAAAAAGAATTTTCATAATTTTTAAACATACACTAAATCAAAGTGGTTACCGAGATTCCAGGAATCTCAGTGTAGCGATGTAGCCACACAATTAAATCAGTACCGCAGCAGATATAACAACCTGCTGCAGCTTGAGTAGAATCAGATGGATGCTCATTAAAATCTAGAGTTGAAAGTTCAAAGGAAGAACTTGGAGAAGTCAAGCTGTCCAGGTCTGAAACACTTTTTGATGAGACAGAGGTGATCAAGTCAAATTCAACCAAAGGAAAAAAAAAAAAAAATCAAATTATAAAGAGAAAAGGGAAAAAAAAACACCACATCACAAAGGTAAAGATTAAGGTAAAGCATGACATAAAGACTTTTTTTTTTTTTTTTTTTTAAATTGAATTTAGTGCTTCTAAAAAGGAGTCAGATTGACATCAGCAGAAACCAAACCCTTTTGTTCCCAGAACAAGCTCGGTGTAGCCAGCACTAGAAAGCACAAACTCCTGCCACTGACCAGCCACGCAGCTAAACCCACCCCTGGCAGGGGCAACCTTCTCGCAGGGATAAAAGACAAATTCATTTTCTGTGTTCACCCTCACCTTGTTCTCGCCTGCAAGACTGTCAGCGAGTGAAATAGCTAGTAGTGGTTGGTATGGCCTAGTTTATAGATATCCGTATTGTAGAAGACAAAGGCCAGCAGCTGATTTACACAAGAGATTTCTGTAATCATCAAACCGCTTTACAGGCAAAAGAAGGTATTTTTGTTATATTACCAAACATTGAGACACCTGTGGATCCAGCCAGTAACCAAACTCTACTATATGTTACACACACATGTTTTCTGATGAGTTACGTGCTACCTGCCAATTTCAGTCTAGTTGTAGCCAGATATTTAACAAGAATCCAGGTAGCCACATCCTTTAACGGCACAAAAGTACCCTCTCTTCTCTGCAGTGTGGAAATACCCACCTATAAACTAAACACACTCTGAGCAGTGAGCTTGCCACACAGCAGACCCCAACTTTCTCAGTGCTCCTGAAACTGCAGACCTGCACGCTGGCTTTTGCGCGAGTCGGCCCGGGCACCGCCACCGTCCTCTGCTTGGTGATTCTGGAGAGATCTCACACAGGGTCCCACACACACATTCACACACACCAGGAGACCACTTCAGAAAGCCAGCCTTTTGGCTGTAATCACCTTCCTTTACCAAGGGACAAAGATACACAAAGCGCTATGTCAAAACCTGGGGCAGCAAGACTTGGAAACATGAGTTTTCACTGTGATGTGATAAACAAAATGCAGGATCAACCAGACACAACCGACTTGGTTCCACAATGCCAGCGAAATAACACAACTCACTCCCTATGCAACTCTCTCTACCTCTCAGTGTGCTAACTACTACTTGTGCCAGTATTGCACCGGAGCACCTGCTGTCGATGGAATAGTCTTCCCTGGCAATCATTTGGCAGCATTGTGCTGCTTCAAACAGTCACCATCTCCAGTGACCTACTGCAAAAATGAAATGAATTTTCTCCTCTTTCTTGGTTGTTCATACGGAATCTCAATGAAATTTGAAAACAATTTATACGTGCTTCAGGCACCACGACTCCACATGCTTCCAAGCAGGCGTTACAAGCACTGACAGAAACAGAATCCCAGGAATTAGCAGTCAAACAGAAGAGCCCTGATTAGGGTTTGTTAGCGGTCACACCGCAGCTTACAGAGGCATGAGAGCTGTTAAGACCCTACCACATTCCCATTAATGGAAGCAGAGTTTAAAAATTTACCAGCTAACACGTGGCTCTCCAACCTTCCACTATAAACATTTCATTCATAGTTTGCAGCTCTTACAGATTTTGCAAAGAGATCTTATAGAGACTGCAATCAAACCGACACTTGTCAGAAAAACCTAAGGCCTTTTTAAGTGTTACATAAACATACAGAGCCGAGCTCCCATGTCAGAGACAGCATTAACCTCTTACATAAGCTCTTTAGTATTTTGCAACATCAAACGTATGGTTACCAAGATATAGTAGATTACTAAATTACTGACAAACACCACAGACTTATAAATTGCCTTTCTTACCAGGCCAGATTATTAAAATCTTTCTGTGAGTTATATTATTCCTCATCTATACCCTACAGAACAGATAATTCAAAGTAAAAAGGAACAAACAGGATTTCATATTACACTTAGCTCATTTTCCCTTTAAAAATGTTTAAAACAAAATGCACCTTCTGCAACCAAATCTTCCTTCCCTACTTCCTGCGTTTATTTATTTATTAAAGTTGAAAATAAATAGTGATTTAAAATGCAAGGTTTTTACTCTATAAATAGTCAGTTCCAAATACAGTGGTATATGTATAAACTTTTGAAAAGAGTCAAGCAGAAAAAAGCCTTTCATAATATAAAAAGGGTTGTGACATCTCTTTTTTATTTGTTCTTTTTACAAAGCAAATAGCAAGTGACCCTTGCCTGAATTCACAATATTCACGTTAGTCTTTGTAAAAATATGGATGGCAACTTAGAATCTGAATATGCTTAAAACCATTTACTATTTGTTTTCTTTATATAGCATATAGATAATTGGCTTGGTTTCTGTCAGACATCCACATTCATTTAAGCTTTTTGTATCTCATACTGTGTAACTAACTTGCTCACGTTTATCTACCCCCATGTTGTGTACCCAAACGTCCCTCTGCGGCTTGCTTGAAGGCTTTAGGTACAGTTCTTCACAGCAGTCTGCCACTGCAGAAGGGAAAAACCCAAGGCCTGAGCCGTGTAATGTCTTCTCATGTAATAAAGCCCAAAGAGACCCAGATGACCAAGCAACCCTCTCTTACCTTCAGGTCTTCTTTGGACACTACAAAGACTCCTCACTGCAGATTCCAGTGTAAAAACCCGACCTCTCCCTTCCCCTTGCCAGGCTGAAATATTTGTCTTTTCTCCCAGCAGCCTGGCGCTAGGCGTGATGGACTGCCTTCAGTGGAGGTGTGTAGGGGTGGAGAGAAGGAACAAGTCAAGTACTAGACAACTTGTATACGGGCTTCACTTTCATTATTTCCCCTCAGGTTGCTGTTACTGAAAAGCAAATATGCACCACCATAAACATCAGGTCTGGGAGACACATCACGGGCTTCAGCTTACAAAGTGGGCAAAGGAAAAGGAACTGAAGATACAGAACTACAGAGAGGGAGCTGGTTAAAGTCAAGCTTGCTCAAGGTAGCTAGAGTGTCAATGAAAGAAATACCTCTAGAAATTATTTGCTGCATACACAGGCTATGCTTGAGCATAATTAACTCTGATTATCCTCTACTGAGGAAGCACATGTGAAACTCTAGGCTGCAGTGCTCTTCCAAACAGTTGGGAGCATGAGCAATTCAGACTGTCAGCAGTGGTATGATTCACGTTACGACATTTACAAACGTACAAATTTAATCTATTGTAAGAATTTTTAGTGGCAGGCTGAAATAAGCAAGGATAGACAAAATGGCTCTTTTCGTTTCCTTCAGTTCTTAATCATGGCTGGAAAGTCCACATGCACATTCATAAAACTGGACATTGTTTTGCCTGATGCTGACGTGCTACCAAGCTTTTCGTACTCCTGAGAGGACCAGAGCTCAGAGCATACATGGCTGACAACACTACGATGCAGGGCAAAGACTTGTTTCCGCAACTGGGTCTGAGCTATCTGAGTGGTTATTGCCATACCCCTGAGACATGGTGGCTATTCACAAGAGGAAGTTGTTCTTGGTTTTAACCATCACCAAAGCTGTTTAAGCAACCCTATTTTACTTTTTGTTCTGATATGGACTAGGAGCATTGCCATGGTTTTCAGCTGAAGGGAAAACTGAACAGCAGTAACTCAGTTAACTTTCTACTCAATTGCAAGAGCAGATTTGACAGCACTCATTCTGCAATCATTGATTCACATATTAATTTTTCCCCAGGACTCCGCCTTGTTTGGTAAATAAGATGGATGATGCTCACTTAATGAACAAAAAAGTATTTTATTTTATTCTGTCTCCATTATTCAATGTGATGCCACAGGTCTTTAATGTCACTTCAAAAACCTGCTTTGAATACCTCATTCTTAATTTCTTTGTAAGTTTTTTCTGTGAAGCTTTAACCTGTATCATTTGAATGGCTAACAGCCACCAATCAATTTACCATCAGGATGTAAAGTAGTATTCCCTTATCTCCAGTGGAGAACTGAGGCACAGAGAGTATGTCTACCCTGTTGTCACAGGGTGACAGCAATGTGACATAAAGGCATCCACAGAATTTAAACAAGCCAACAGCAGCTTGGCTATGACATGTGAATTCACTTCGGACTATTTATCCTGCTGCCCAAAGCTAGCTTTGCACAGCATCGTAATTCTCCCTGTAATTCACTGTCCCCACAAATGCAAAGGGTTTACAGTCATTTGAGGAGTCTGCTTTAAAGTAGTTGCTTTTTCTGAGTATTTGGCATTCTATGGCACTTTGAACGATGCAATTGATACCACATAACTCAGTATATGGCAATTCTGCAAAACAGGCCTCTGGATTCAATAAGGAGAAGTTTAATGTCCTGCCCCTCTCTTGAAGAAACCCGGTGAGTAGGAGCACAAAACCCAGCTTACTGAGAGATAACCATGAACTAATAGCAAGTCATCTAACTCACACGAACTTGGTTACCTAATTATATGTATTATGTTAAGCAGATCTCTATTAGTAGGTTAAATTATTCATGTGCCTCCATGTGACACAGCAGAGGTTTTCCAAGGTGACCTTTAACTGCAGTGCTTGCCTTTTCACTGTACGCATTCTGCAACAGATAGAGCTAACATCCTACCTCTGTCAACATAAAGCACCAATATCCTCATCATATATCCTCATAATGATTAAAGCAACATACATTCGAGGGGTCAGAAATTATGTCACCCTCTAAGTTAAAGACCATACCATATCAATGCACAAATAAAGGATTTGCCAAACTCTTAATATTAATTTGACCGTGATGTTATTTATTATATACATGGGGACTATTTGGGTACGCGCACACACACGCACACGGCTTAACGTGATAAGAGCTACCCAAGCCACAAGTCTGCATAAAGACCTCTTCTTTCAGAGAAAACAATCATCAGCCTCCTACTAGAATTCTTATAAATTGTAACTTCTACATATATGGTTTAACATCTGTATAAGGTATATAGTAGCTATTTGAAAGTTGTTAGCACTGTGAAATACACAGTGTTAAAATAGTGCATGGCAGAGCAGAGAAGGGGTGAAAATGCAACTTCAATTTCTGTTTCTTTACACAAGTCAGTATCTCCTGAACGCCTTTCTGTATGCATGGCATCCAGTGTAAAAACGATATACATTAAGAGAGGATCCACATGAAGCAATGTCCCAGGCAAGGTCTGATAGAAATATGTTCTTTCAAATCATATAATACGGTCATATTACCTTTTTTAAAACATATATTTTTTCCTCTAACAGTTTTTCATTTATGAACTAAGTCCCTAATACAAAAAACATATATTCAGGTCACTCAAGTTGATAAGGGAACGTTTCCTATATTATGATATAACGAAGGTGATGACTCACTGTTTCAGCTTTGGTAAGTGCTCTTTAAAATTGGTTCTATTGATTACAGCAAAAACAAATTTCCTTCAACCATCTGCATTTCCTTGTATTGAATAAGAAAACATATTTGACATGTATTTGGGATGCATAACTGCATTTATTACAGTCTCATATTTTATTATGTACTTGATTTGTAAAAGTCTCAAAATTATGGAAAATGCTCTGATGTATTCTTCTGTTTTGAAAAGATGCAGATTACATATATATGCAGAATACTGCTACCGTTGAATTTCTTTTACTAATGACAATACAGTGATAAAGGTCAAATTATCTTCTTGTATGCTTTGTTGTTTCTAAAATCATTTTTATCCCAGGGTTTTCTGAATAATGGTATAAAAGGACTCTTTAAATATTAAACATACCAAAATATTGATGGATTAAATCATAATGCACAGTGTTTAGTGCACAATGTTTTCTTTGAGTGTGCTTAGTACCGGCTTTCAAGAGGATGCCTTGCATTTTAAAATAGACTCAGGTTCATTATCATAGATGTTTTCTCCTTTTGAAAACATTTAGTCATTCAGATATATTTTTTTTAATTTCCCGGATACTAAACCCCTGGTGGGATAATCTCATACCAATCCATATGGGGAAGGCAGTTTTGCAGATCAACAAATCCTACCATTATTTGATTTGATCTAAGAACAACTTAATTGAAACAACACAGAGATGTTAAGAACGGTTCTTATGCACATCCTAGTTAATGTAAATGACAGACAGTTTAAAATAATGAAAATTTTGTTATGACCGATAGATGAACCCATTCTCATATTAAGTAAATCCGGGATTTTCTTACGCATACAGCACATTCTGGTTGGTCATAGATAATGATTAGTTTTGTACCAAAGGAAGTGAACTGTTTATAACAACTATGCTGCACAGAGTGTCACACACACATATAGAGAGTATAAAGAAATGCTGTTAAAAAAAAGGCACATGCCATAATCCAGGTAGAGTGTCTGAGGCAATGAAAATTCTCCTCAGATATATTATGTTGAACAGGGTTTTCATTTCAATATACACATTCAAAAATGTTATTTTGCATTATAAAAATAAAAATAATGAAACTGCAGTGATTCATCTAAGAAAAAAAACATGTACGAACACGAAGCCTTTATTGTCTTTGCAGTTAAAGCAAGTCATTAGCATTTAGCCAGCATCAGAAAGACTTAAGACAGATAAATTAAGGCTACTGAAATGTACTAAAAACCAAAAAAAAAAAAGTCTGCCTAATTCAGAGGTCTTCTTGTCTTCTAAATGTACAAATATCTTACTAAGGCTACTGAAATGTACTAAAAACCAAAAAAAAAAAAAGTCTGCCTAATTCAGAGGTCTTGTCTTCTAAATGTACAAATATCTTACTGAAACTACTTCATGTTTTGCTGCTTCTGAACAAACTGGGTGAAAAAGACATTTCCTACCTACACAAAAGAACAGATTTTAGTACTAGGCTTTAGGCAGTCAAAGCTCCAAAATTCTCATTATGGACTAGAGGATATTTTCTTGTGGAAAGCACGTTTTTTGGGGTAGAGGGGAAAAAAATCATGATGATTTCCTAATGAGCTTTTTCTTAAATCCTTCAAGGTAGAAGAAATTGCACACCAATTCCCTTTATGTTAAAAAGAAGAGAAAATCCATACTTGTAAAGGAGAGGAAAACTATGCCCTGAAAAATCTTCCAGTCAAAAGATCTGGTCAGCTGTTCACTCTTTTACTGAAACATAATGAATCACTTCACTCACCAAAGGGTAACAATGCCCATTGTAATTCACTTCTTAAACGGCTTTGTTGACACTTTCTGAAAACACTCGTGCAACCAAGTTTTCTTCATGAATGTCTACAGAAGTCGAATTTCAGGGATCTATTTACAAATGCTCATGACTAAAAATACTTGCATAGCCTATAGCATTTGCATACTCAAGGAGGAGTAGAAACAGGACCCCCTCAGCATATCCGAGCAACTATACCTAATTAACCGGATATGGACAACAAAGATGAATTATCTCTGAATAGCGGAGAATAAAATTCCAGAGTTAAAATTTCTTACCACTGAACTGACATGTGCAACTTGCAAAGCAAACAAAACCAAGGGCTAAAATAATCAACTAACTCATTTTCTGCAAATCACCCTCTCAGTCCTAACTAGTGGTATTTTTCTTATATATGCAAATACCATGGTGACACAGGTAAATTGTTTTGCAGGTTAGAGGAATTCTTTGCTGCTCCTGAGACAGTAGTG